>JAHWFP010149097.1:0-52175 GCA_023313725.1 Lithobius niger
GCCATGTCCCACAGTCGCAGTGTCATTTTACATCTTTAACTGATACCTTGAGGGAAAAAACCAATAGCGATCAAATTAAACCGAAAAAGAAAGATAACCCAAGGGATATAAATGAAATACAAATGCTATCAAGTACCTGTGAGAATTTCAGCTCTCGTATGGACAGCCTGGAGAAGAAACTGGAAGGCTTCATAATAAATCAAACAGAAATGATAGCCAATATTATAAGTAAACTGGCTGATACTTTCACTAACTCAATAAATGCCTTGAAACAGCATGTCAAAACAAATGTTGTAAAAGAAACTAATGTTGAAAAAAAAAACATCTGTGGACGGAAAGGAACGCACTTTTACTGTGAAAACAATCTTAAAAAACAAACCTGATGGAAGAATTGAATTACTTTCCGCTCACTTGGATAGAGCTGTAGATCACGATATAATTGGTAACAGCACTAAAACTGTCAACCCAAATATGAGAAAAAGGGGAAAAACCTTAACAGAAAAGAAATGTGACCCAACTAAATCAGTTCAACTGAACAAAGGTTCAAATCCTACAATATCTAAACCAACTGCTCAGGTATATGACCTTCTTGAAGTGAACAAGTGTTATCAATCTACTGGAATTTCTGCATTTAACTTTGGTACTCCTAATGAAATGCGTCGGCGTAACACTCAATCAAGAATCGTGCTTCTGAATGAGATGAATCCCACCACATCAAGAAATAGTTTGGAAAGTGACGGAATGTATGGAAATAGTGTGGATGACAAGTTTAGTACCACCAAATCGCCACGTCCTTTGGCTATAAACCAGCCGACCACTGAGGGTTTAAATAAAAATTGTCTGATCATCGGTGATTCGCAGGTGAGACACCTGAGGTTCCCCAAAGTGAATGGTATTTGTTCTAGGACATGGTGCTTCCCTGGTGCACGTATTGAACAAATTACAACCTTCCTACCTGAAATTTTGAAAACCAATATTTACGCATCTCATATTGTGCTTTGTGTGGGTACAAACAACATTGGTTTGGATACGCCTGAAGGTCTGGCCGAACGATTAAATTTGATGACGAAGCGTATTAGGGCTGAAAACAAAAATGCCCATATTAGTATTGTTGGTCTCTTACCACAGTGGATAAAAGATGAGGCCTGGTTAGGGCTCAAACCATACTTAGTTAAATGTAATGGGCATCTTATGGCATTGTGTCAAGCCGAAAACTTTGGCTTCTTGTCACTTTGGGATATGGTGATGTCACGTAGAAGTATGATTGCTCAAGATGGAATACATTTGTCTGGGGCGGGTAAGGCCTCGCTGTTAAATATCATTATGTATGGCGTGCAAACCAATGACCTGGAAACCAATATGTTGTATTTAAATCAGGGAAACTAAATTTATCTAATGTGCTTAATGTTTGCTCTCAAGAGGTTTTGGTACATGTAATTAGTGATCATCCTAGTGCTATTGAGACAGATGATGTGTATGGTGGGGCTAGTGATTGTGACGAGTGTTTGTTTGAAAGTAGTAACCAAATCTCGAGCAACATCAGCAGTAACCGATTGCATGGGGATCTACGTTTTTGCTTACTTAACGCTAGAAGTCTGAAGTCTAAACTCGCTGAATTTCACCTGTTACTTTCTACTATGAATTATGATATTGTTTTTGTGGTTGAAACCTGGTTGGATGACTCTGTAACGGACTCAATGTTGGTTAGCAGTTTACTATACTGTGTGCTACGCCGCGATAGGGGCACCTTGGCTGGGGGGCTGGCCGTCATGATTAATAAACAGGTTACTTCTAGGGTTTTGGAACCCGCGGGTAACGTCGAGGCAGTAACTATTGACCTTGGCCCAGATAAGCTTAGACTAATTCTTGGTTACATACCAAATGGGTTATTTGAACCTGATATTGCTAATATGACAAATTTTTTCTTTGAACATACTTCCAGTAAAATGCCTAATATCATCCTTGGAGACTTTAATACGTCTCACATAAATTGGTCTTCTTTAAATGTCTCAAGATCCTGTCAACAGCTATTTCTTGATTGTATTTCAGATCTAGGGCTTGAACAGTTGGTTACCGAGCCAACGCGAAATGACAACATTTTGGATCTGGTATTGGTGGATAATGATCGACTGGTATATGATTTGGAAGTACTGGAGAAATTTAGTACCAGTGATCATAACATGGTAGCTTTCAGTGTAAATTTGGAAAAAATTGGCAATCTTGGAACAAATAAATTAAATTACGTACGTAATATAAACTTTACCAAACTACAGAGTGATCTTGCCCTGGTAAATTAGCTTGATATTATTGATATAACTATGAATATCGAATCAATGTGGATGACGTTCCATACAAAACTTCAAACCTTGGTAAACAATAACACTTTTCTTAAAAAACGCTGCATAAATGGAATCCAAAAGCTGCCAAAGAAAGTGACTAAGCTACTAAACCGAAAAAAAAAGCTATGGAGATGCTATAAAAAAAATAAATGCAACGGGAAACATTATAATGATTATAATAAATGTAGTAAAGAACTCAGAAAACTGGTGAGGGATTTAGAAATAAAAAAAGAACGTAATGTAATTCTTGAGGGTACTACAGCAGCTCTATTTAAGTATCTAAGAAAAAAACGGGACGTGTTCAACAACAGCCTCCTTTCAAACATAACGGTATTACGATCATTGATGAGTTAAGTAAGGCTAAACTCCTAAATACCATTTTTATAAAAAAATTTACAAACCATTTAGAAAAACCATCACTGATATTAGAAAATATTGAACATTTAACTTCATTTCACTCTTTTGCTCCCACCGCAATAAGAGAGCTAGATGTCATATCTATTCTTCATAAATTTAAAGGTAGTAATTCTATCAGACCTGACGGTTTTTCAGCTGCATTTTATAAAAGGTTTGCAATCGATCTTAGTGTACCTCTGGCTATGATTTTAAATAAATCTCTATTAAGTGGTGAATTACCTACCTGTTGGAGAAAAGCTAGAGTTATTCCTATTTTTAAAAAGGGAAATAGTTCCGATCCCTTAAACTACCGACCCATTTCCCTGACATGTATACCATGTAGGATTGTTGAAAGGTTGATTAAAGACAAAATAATGGTGTACCTAACTACTTATGGCCTCCTAAGTAAAGATCAGTTCGGTTTCTTACCAAGCAAGTCCACTGTTTTACAACTGTTAGGCTGTCTTGATGACTGGACCACGGCCATGGAAGCCTGTAACCCGGTGGACGTAGTTTTAATCGATTTTGCCAAGGCGTTTGACTCAGTGTCACATTCTCTATTGGTTCTAAAATTGGTCAGTTGTGGCATAAATGGTCATACATTGAAATGGATAACAAATTTTCTTACACACAGAATACAACAAGTATGTGTTGGAAGCACTATCTCTGACGAAAGCGCTGTTACGAGTGGTGTCCCCCAAGGCTCTGTCCTGGGGCTTCTTTTATTTCTTATCTATATAAATGACCTTAAAGTGTTAATCCCAAAATCAAAACCCAAAAATTTGCAGACGATGTGAAGTTATACACTGTTGTTAATAACCCTGTTAATTATGGGGAACTTTCAGCCTCTCTTCTGGAATTTGAGCGGTGGTCGACTGATTGGTGCTTGCCTATATCAGGCCCTAAATTTAAGATTTTCCATATTGGCCAAAAAAACCTGCTAAACGCTTATTTCCTACTTGGTGTGGAATTAGATCATGAAACCATGGTAAAAGATCTGGGTGTCTGGTTTACGTCAGACTTGCGAAGTGGATCACATTGTGACCACATTGCAAAATCTGCTCGGCAGAAATTGGCCATAATTACACGTTGTTTCACCTCTGGTGATGTGGCTACTTTGGTCTGGGCATTTAAGGTGTTCGTGAGACCAATTCTTGAATATCTTAGCCCAGTTTGGTCTCCCTACTTGCGAAAGCACATAAAACACGTTGAGTCGGTTCAAAGATCGTTCTGTAAGTATTTATCGGGTATGAGAAATAAACCATATTCCGAACGTTTACAGATTCTTGGGTTGGAAACACTTGAGATGAGAAGACTTAAGTTGGACTTGTCATTGACATATTCCATTCTCCATGGTCTAACAGGTATACCAAGATATAATTTTTTCTTGTTGCGTGATGGAAGCGTGACAAGAGGACATCGTTTTAAGTTAACTGTACAGCCTATCAAGAAGGATTGTCGTAATTTTTTTTTCTCCCACCGTGTGGTAAACCCATGGAATGCACTTCCTGCTGATGTTGCTCAGGCTACATATCTTGCTGTTTTTAAACGTAAACTCATTAAGGTAGATTTAAGTATATATGTTAATACTTGTGCATAAATTTCTCTTGGACGACGGCTATTAGCCAGACTTTACTATGGCACGCCATAAGATTTTTTATTAAACATTTTTCATTATCGCATTTTAATTTTCATTATCGGCCTGAATATCCGTTAACGGAAATACTTGGTCGATACTGAAAATTAAATTCCGATAATGAAAAATGTTTTCTGTTCACGAAAAACATTTTTCAGTATCGCCAAGTAATCGTAATTTCACATCATGGAAATTCATTTGTTGTTAACGAAAATTCCGATAATGTAAAATAAATTTATTGAAACATCATGTCAAAGAGGAACAAATATATTATCCAGTTTCATGAAAATAATTTTCCGTTAACAAAAATTAAATATCCGTTAACGGAAATTCAATTTTCGTTAACGAAAAATGATTTTCCATTATCGAAACTAGTATTTTTCATTATCGAAACTAATATTTTCCATTATCAAAACTAGTATATTTCATTATCTATACTAGTATTTTTCATTATCGAAACTAGTATTTTCCATTATCGAAACTAGCATTTTTCATTATCGAAACTAGTATTTTCCATTATCGAAACTAGCATTTGCCATTATCGAAACTAGTATTTTTCATTATCGAACTTTAGTTTACCATTAACGAAAAATGATTTTTCGTTCACAGTAAGTCATTTTCCATTAACTCGCAACACACTTGTTATTCTTCCCATTTCCTTTAACACAGATTTATTTTTCGTTAATGAGATTCGGTTTACTGTCTCCGTAGAAATTTGAATTCTTACAAATTCTACAACCGATAATGAAAATTAAATTACGATAATGAAAAATGTTTTTCGTGAACGGAAAACATTTTTATTATCGGAATTGAATTTTCATTATCGACCATGTATTTCTGTTAACGGATATTCAGGCCGATAATGAAAATTAAAATGCGATAATGAAAAAGGTTTAATAAAAAATCTGACGGCATGCCATACTTTACTTTGTTTTCTCTTTTTTTTTTAATTTTTTTTTATGACAAGATATAAGTGGATATTATTCCTTTCTTGACCTTTTGTGTTATCACAAACCAATTATTATTATTGTTATTATTCAGCAATAATTCAGAATAATAAATAGCATGATTGAAAACGAAATATGGCCAGAGAACTTAAAAACACAAATAATAAGACCAATCTACAAGAAAGGAGTGAAAACAGATAAAAATAACTTTAGACCTATTGCATTACTCTCCATTATAGACAAAATTGTAGAAAAATTTTTTGCAAACAGAATAAGAAGTTTTTTGGAAAAAATGAAGTTATTAAGCAAAAATCAGTACGGATATACAAAAAATATAGGTACAAATGATCTACTAGTTGCAATTAATGAAATCATAACGCAAGCATTAAATGATGGAAAATATGTTGGGGTAATATTAATCGATTTGCAGAAAGCTTTTGATACTTTTGATCAAAATATACTGTTAAAAAAGTGTGAAATGCTAGGATTAAGAGGAAAAATTTATAATATTATTAAAAGCTACCTGCAGGACAGAAAATCAACAGTGCAATTTGGAGGAATTAACAGCGAATTAAAACCTGTAAATTTTGGAGTACCACAGGGATCAGTATTAGGACCTCTGTTATATTTAATTTATACTAATGATATTTTACATAACATTGAAAGAACACAAATTTATTTATTTGCAGACGATACAATACTAATTTCAATAAACAATAAATATATAGACATGATGAAAAATTTACAATATGATTTTAACTTGTTAAACGACTGGTTTATTACAAATGAATTATTCCTCAGCAAAGATAAAACAATTCAAATGGATATAACTGTACCAAAGATGAATAAATATGAAAACATACATCTTGTGAAACATTATGGAAATTGCAAAAATTTAATGGTAGATGGATCAATTAACAGATGTAATGATAAATGTGTGTTTTTAGAAAAAAAGCAAGACTCAAAATACCTTGCAGTTGATATTGATATACATTGGAACTTCAAGGCACATATTGTAAGAGTAATTACAAAACTTAGAAAAATATTACCTAAATTGTATAAATTAAGAAGTATTCTTGATAAAAAAAAATAAAAAAATAGTGTATGATGCATGGATTAGCAGTATCTTGAGATATGGGTTAGAATTATATGGGTTCACAGCAGATTATCTTGTTGATAGATTACAAAAAGTGCAAAACAAAATAATAAAAATCTTTTTTGGACAGAAAATAAAGAAAACAACTAGTGAAATATACAAAGAGAATAAAATTTTAAAAATAAAAGAATTAAGGGATTATATAGTAATCACACAGAATTACTACAGCAATGTTAATAAACATAGCAACACCTACAGTTCCAAGCATTCAAGAATAAAAAAACCATTGTATATACAACCTTGGATTAATAATGAATATGGGAAGAGAAATAAAATCTGGTACATCCCTAACATTTTTAATAAATTAGAAAAGCATTTACTTCACTACAATAATCTAAATCAACTCAAAAAGCCACTTCTAGAATATTTATTAGCAATACAAAATTAAATATGGGAAATTGACAGTCGAAAATTATAAGTAAAAAATTATTTGAATTTGGAAAGACAATCAAAATTAGCAATGGCGAAATGTTGTGTAATAGGCAGAATGTTGCGATATTGCGACAATATGTATGTGAAAATAATGATTTAATTGAACTCACACAAACTATCTACGATAGTTTTGAGGGTTACGATATGTACCATATTGTAATTGTAATAAAGATTATTATTATTATTATTATTATTATTATTATTATTATTTTAATATTTTAATTTTATATTATTTTAATTCTTATTATCTTTATTAAGATTGACAATAATGGTTTTGACCAAGTTTTAAACTGCAATGCATTTTATTCATTTATATACATTTTGGTAAATTTTATTATATTTTATTGTATTGCAGAAATGTTGACAATGATACCCGGCTTTTCCCTCCACTTGTCCCTCACGTTTGGCGATGCCATCGGGGACCACTGTGTCCCTGGTAGGTCTAACCTTGGTGGTAAGGCATTCGTGACCCCAACCCAACACCATATACCCTTCCTTTACAGCCGGGCAATTGTCTTCGTTTTAATGTTTTAAACTCTTAAACATTTGTAATTTATAATTTTTAGTTTTAACATCGGATGGCAGTCAGTGGCCACCAGGTCCTTGCCATTCCGGTTGCATTTCCAACAAACTTATACTTATACTTATCGTGAAAACCTATAACGTTGATGGAGAGATCGTTCGCCTTTTCGAATTTGCCAGTTTCACTGAGCTTCATTGGGTAAGAAATCATGCTGGAGTCGAGCATGTATTCAAACTCGAGATAATCATCCGGGTCTTCACTGGTCAGTTGTAAACCTGCAGCAAGTACCGCAGTTTTGGGTGTTGCCGGCGAGGGCCTTAGGGAGCGGAATGTAGGACGTTGTCTGCAGCGGTTTGTGCTTGGTCGCCCTGATGACGAGGTTGTTCAGTCGGGAAATTACCCAACCACTTCCACGCTCGGCGAAAGCATCAATAAAACTTTGAATTTTATCCAAGGCTTCGTCCAAAAAAGTGGAAATATCTTTCGGGTTGTAGATTTCCATGTATCGGGACCAGAATCCCGCCTGAATTACAATCGTATCCCTGACGAATTCGACCCCCAAGCAGAATTGGGTCTTGCAGTTGACCATCTGGTTTAGGCAAACCAATAAAAGCGATTGCAAGGCCGTCCGAACTGACCGTAGAAACTGAAGTGGATCAATGAGTTCCAATTCTTCCGGCAGGGACATATCATATTGATGGTTACAGAACCCCTGCATTTGGGACAGATGAACACAATCTCTGAGATGTACGGGTAAGTTGTCGACGAAACACTCGCATTCTTCTCTCATAATGGTGATTGCGTAGATGATGTTGGGAAATGTATATTTCTGCGCAGTAAACGCACGTGAAATATTTTTTGGTATCCGTTCTGAAAATATAAAATATTCATCCTTTTTTTATTATTAAAGAAGAAAAAATTTTAGGAAGGGAAGAAAAAAATTGAGGAAAATAAAAGAAGAAAATAAATTGTTTTAATGTTTATTGCATAGAAATATTTTTTCATGGAAAAAAAGAAGGACGTATTCATTTAAGATTGCTAATGTCCGTCCAGCTGGTGTACTTGGAGTCATAGCCCTTCCATTTAACAAAGTAAAGCATTTTCCCATATTTTCCTTTCTTCTTACGCAATACTTGTGCTACTAAAAACAGTTCGGGAGCTAGAGTTTTTTGAAGTTCCGGTTCATAAAAACCTTCGAGCACCGGTTCACCCGAATTGTCTTTTAAAAGATAAGTAACCGGTTGAGTTTTTTTGCACTTTACGGATCGTGAAAACTGCGTTAGTAAAATTTTGCAAACACCCCTTATCAACAATTTTCCTAACTTTAGAAATCCTAACTTTATTTCCTACAGCGAATTTAGGTTTGTTCAACAACCGTTTAGTACTAGTTCATCTCAACAACGGTTCGGAACGTTCGGTTACTTCCCTCGGTTTAAGTTTTATGTTTGAATGAACCGTGTCATTGTAATTGGAAAGTAACTCGTCGATAATGTGCGTACACTCGTATGTCCCCTGCCTGGTGAATCATTTCCACATTCGAGTTTTTAGGGTTCTGTTGAAACATTCTAACACGCTCGGCTTCTTCTCAGAGTACGTAGAGTACATATTGATGTTATGACGCCTAAGTAGGGCTTTGAAGTCTCTGTCGTAGAACTCACTACCTAAATCGACTTGTAAATTTTAGGGGGTGTCGCTCCAGTGAGTATTTTCTTGAAAGCTTCGGTAACGTCTACGCCAGATTTATATTTAATGGGAATTGCCCAAGTGAACTTGGACATGACGTTAATGCAGATTAGTAAGTAGTTAAACCCTTTATTTAAGTTATTGTAAGGTTTCATTTTGACCAAGTCAGCCTGCCATAGATCGTTCAGGCTCAGTACAATCACTTTCCGTCTCGGAAATTTTTTCGGGTTGGTTTGTAAAGTTTTTTTACGAGTTGATCCATTTTTTTAATTCCTCTCCGAACTATAGTTTTGTTTTCATGATTTTCCTAATGATCGATGTGGCAAGCTTTTCCCTCCACACCAGAGAAGGATCATCTCTCACTCTTTGAGCTTTGGAAATTAGGACTTTATCGGCTACGTGCCGACCCTTTAAGTCCGAGCTCTCCGAGTAAGTGATGTCGTGTTCTTTGCACGCTTCGTCTAGTTTATTAATTCCCGGGTCTCCTCGAGCCAATCTTTTTTCAAGTTTAGTTCCTGGTCCGCAGTATTGTTAGCCCGGCAAATGCATTTCTGGAGGTAACTTATCTATGAGTTCCTTCTTCCTTTCTCAGACTTGATAAAGGAAGCTATTTTCATCCCACACACGTCGCAAAATACAACCTGTTATTTTTTGCGGTGATGATAACGGACGGCTCGGGCCCGTTAGAAGTTCGACGTTTACATTTGACGCAGTACCTCATCTCGATATTTTTCGATTCCATGGTTCTTTGTTTTATATACGATTTTTTTAACCTAACGATAAATTTTGATAAGTTACCCTTTTTTTCTCGTGCAGTTATGATTTGTCTTTGCTGCATTTCTGATAAAATTTCCACCATCTCGTTTATTTTTCCACCCTTCGGGGTGGGTCGAAGCAGATTTATACAAAGCCTGAGTTTCTTCACCAAGTCGTTAGGATCATCGTAATATTTTATGTCGTCCCAATCGGACCGATAATAGACCTGTACTTGGCACTATGACTAGATTTAGGTTTATGAGTATTTGGGTCGTTGTTGTGATAAATAGCATTAGAATTTTTTAACATGGCCGCATAAGCTGCTTTAACTTCCAGCGCGAGGGTAGTTTCTTTCGAGTCTTTGAAAACTAGCAAATTCCAAAGCCCACGTCTTCCTACATATTGCTCCCCCTCGACCACTACGTCATTCTCAAAGATTTTAACCACTTTATTACCGAAAGTCAGCTCACCTTTTATCCTGTGATACTGTAATCCGAAATCTGGGTCTGTATCCTTGGAATTTTCGAAAAATTGTATCAAGAAAAATTTAGCAGTGTCTCCAATATTCTGACCAGGTAACAAGCTATCGAGGTTCCTTATAGTGACTATGTTAGGGAGTTCTGGCGGGGTAGAAATGCGCCTTGCTTGCGCCGCGGAATATGTAGGGTGAGTTTAGGACCAGTGCTCGTAGTTGCGTATTCTGTTTTGGATTCGGGAGGAATTGGCATTATAGGAGCTTGAGCAGCTGGGGTTGAATTTTCGGTGCGACTGAAATCGAGAGGGGTTGACAATGTCTTCTCACTAGGAGTGATGGCTTGGGAAGGGGACAGTGATAAGCCCAATGATTCGTAGTCATCATCATCACTTTCTTCCTCTTTGAAAGCTTTAATCGTCATAGTTTGCGTGGCTAGAGTGTTTTTAATTGGCGTAGTTTGCATGGCTACAATGAAGACCGGTCTCAGTTTCAGGGTGCTTACTACCGGCTTAAAAAATTCTTGTAGCGATACTTCTTTTTCTCTCTCACCCAAACGTTGATTTAAAAACTTTTTAGTTAAACGTCTTTTGAGTTTTAGGATTTTTCGTTTTGTTTCCATTCTTTTTTTAATAGGCAAAAACGAACGTTAATATCTGCCCTCGTTTACGATTTCTTAATTGCTAAAAACCCATAAGGCTTTTTTCAACAGTTTTGGCACATCATTTTAAAGTCCGAAAATTCCATGTCAGGACCAACATGATTTTATTAAACGTGTTTCAAATTTAACTCAAACCACCAGAAAAAGAATTATTAAGTTTGCATTGTCTCTAACACTTGTTTAGGAATTCTCATGTAGGACTGAGTGCAATAAAAATCGGTGTTTGAATGACGCCCTTGAGCAAAGTAACGTTCGATATTTTTTGCTTATCCAAAAGGCAATCATCAAAAACAATCAGGTTTCGATAATTTGGGTCTAGTTCTTCGGGTGGAATTAAATCAATTTGAGAATCGTGAAAAAAAGCGACATTCCGTCCTATTTTTTCCTCAATTTCACCAAATATAGACTGCAAAACTTTGTACTTTGACCGACCTAAAGTTTTACTGTAAATAAATAACCGGTCGTAGTCGAGCTATCTTTCGTTACAGATGAAATTAAACAGTAAGTTAGTTTTTCCGGAATTTGTGGGTCCTATGATTAGACATCTGATATTCGAATGTAAAAATGGATGATTTTTTGGCTCTTTCTTAGGTACGAAATAGTCATAGTTTTTAATTTCCATAGCCTTTTTATTTACACATTTTTTAATGTTTACAGAGATACCAAACCCATAAAGTCTTCATCTGTACATTTGTCGTTGAAAACTTCTGAATGAGCTACTCCATAGTCTACATTGCACCATAATTTCACGTTGCGGGAAGAATCATCAGTGATGGACTGCCTTGGTAGCCTATTGCGTGGTGTTTCCCCCAGCAGAGTAACGACTAGAACACAGCTTAATGCAAGCACAGGAATAGACATGTTTATTGAGTTACAGTGCTTTGTATAACAGTTGTCATGTGACGCCTTGGTCATGTGTCACATCTATGGTGATCAATACTGTTCAGTATATCAGTAGTACATGTATGGCACTCTTACCAGTTGGTTAGTCTAGGTTAGGGTTAACAAAAGGTAAACAAGGATTGCTAACTATTGTGGTGCCCCACATGTGACGACACCACACTTACGACAGAGAAATAAAAAAACTGAAAAAAAATTCCTAACTTCCTGAAACAAAAAGAAACAATTAGGTGTATTTTTTTTCTATAACATATATTTCTATTGCAAGTCACTGTCTAACCTAAAGAAGAAATTTTTTAACTTAAGAGAGCAAGGGAGCTATCAAATCGCTTTCATAGGAGGTACATTTTTTGAGAGCTAAAAAACTTAAATTTAACATTCAAAACTCAAGAGCAGAATTTTTTTGAGAATAGCCTGTGAAAAGGGGCTATCTTAAATTTTACAGTTTTGACATTTACATGCTTTATTTTTAGGATATAGACAATGGCAATGTTCAACAATTTTTTATTAATGCTGCGATTTTGAATTTTGAAGATTTCAGGTCGAGCATTTTGCTGAATTTTGAAGAAAAATTTTCCACATCTGCATCATAACTTGATTGGCTTTACTTTGGCTCCATGCACACACAAGTTGATGTTACCATGAAAATAAAAAACATATAAGATTAAAACCAAGGAATATGTTTTCCTTACGAATAACAAGTTACGAGCACGTTTGTCTCACGATAACAATTAAAATTTACCTTGTTAATTCAGGGCACAAGTAACAAGAAACGCGACATTTTTGCGGCACGGCACAATTTAAAAATAACCTTCTATTAGGCTAACGAATAACTAAATTACAATACAACGAAGTTACAGTTGAATTAGTGCGTTTTTAATTTATAAATTCAAACGGTTAGGTGCTTTTTTTAGTCGTTTGTGACGTCCTAAACCCGGAGAATGCGTTTTGGTTTCGGTTTCGGAAGCAACTTCTTGAATTGGCGAAGTTACTTTCTGTTCAGATTTTTTGTTTACTGGTTTTGGAGTCTGCTGAATAGTGTCGGACTCTATGGCGCTATTATCATTATTAGTTTCCAATTTTTGTCCAAAGAGGGACGATGCGCTGTTGGGCTGAAACAAATCTTTGTATACGACACATTCATCGGTGACACCGCCTACTAGCTGGTTGGTGATTGGTTGAAGGGAAAGACTGTCATGATAATGACGTCTGTCTGCTTTTGATTGGCTGGTGCCAGCTTTAGTGCGTGTGCACTCAGGTGTCTTTGGGATTGACCTTGCCGAAGGCGTCAACAAACTGGCAGAACGGGAACCAATCGTTATCCTCGTACGATAATTAGGCGTGACAGCTACGTGACTAGGCTTGACAGTGGAAGAACGCCTATTTTCAGGGTAATTAACGGACAGATTATTCATCGCTAAGTTCGGTGATTTTCGTGCTGCATTTGTAAACTATCTGGACTTAGATTAGACAACGGTTCGACAGGAATCACCGCGTCTAGTTCAGGGTTTTCTACAATTCTCAATCGTAAGTGACATCTTACCTTACGCACAATTATGTTATCTTGTGTTATTACATTATAGATTTCATGTGGTAGTACGGCATTTATTATACGGGGTAGCCACAACTTGTCAGATGTGCGGCTGAAGTTACAGTACCACACGGGCGTGTTTAATGGAAATTTAACCAACGTTTTATTTTGCGAACTAGCAATTTGTTTGTGTTGACGGTCTTTCACTTTCGCTATTGGATCCAGAAGTAGTAAATCAAGTCGTGATTTGAACTCACGGTTAAAATAAAGTTTTGCAGCTGTTGCTTGAGTGGTAGTACTAAGTGTAATTCTACTAGATTCTATAAATGCATTAATACTATCTTGTACTCCGAGACCATCCCTTCTCGCAGCCTTATAGATTTTCTTAAAGTTCTTGACAAAAACTTTTGCTAGGCCATTTACCCAGGGCGAAGAACTTGGCCCTGTTAGGTGACGAATACCCTTTGACTTTAACCAATCTTGAAACAAACTCGAGCATCATTGAGGGCCATTGTCCGTCACAAGTACGTCAATTAAGCTGTATTCAGCAATGTGGGTATTCATAATACCTATCACTTTTTTGGACGTTATCGTTTTCATTTTGTGTACAAATGGGATTCTACTATGGGCGTCAACCATGATTAAAAACATGTAATTATCAACAGGCCCACAAAAATCTGCGTGAAAACGTGCATTTGGTTTGAGCGGGTACTACCAGGTGTGTTTAGGACCTGGGTGATTGGTTTTCCTTGAACTCTTGGCAGTTTGCACAAGATTTTACCTTACGCTCAATTGCGGCGTCCATAGAAGGCCACCAGATCTTCGCTCGTGGGAGACCTTTTAACTTAACAATTCCTAGATGGGAACTATGTAAGTCTGTAAGCATTTGTTTCTGCAAGGCTGTGGGAATTATGACTCGAATCCCCAAAATTAAGTATCTGATTCTACAGTTATTTCAGTTTGCCTGGTAAAATATGGACGTAAATCCTGGTCGTCACAATGACTGGGCCAGCCATGTGAACGTATGTAAATACTTGGCATAGAATAGGATCCTTACGACTTTCAGCAACTAACGTTTCATTTAAAACTGGTAAGTTAGAAATGGTTTCTAGTGCTAATACATTGTACTGCTCCTCAGCCTGTTCAAAATCCTCATCATTTGGGAGGGGGAGACGTGACAATGCATCAGCTGTAACATTTTCCTTTCCAGTTATGTGCTGAAAATCATAGGAATACTCGTTCAGAAGGGCTGCCCAACGCTGAACCCTCACTGCTGCCATTTGAGGAATACCTTTTTTTGGACCAAAAATCCAAAGAAGAGCCTTCTGGTCGGATTGAAGGATGAACTTTTGTCCATAAACGTATTCGTGAAATCTTTTCACCCCCCAAGCTACACTTAAAGCTTCACGGTCAAAATGGCTATAACCTTGTTCTGCCTTAGTTAATTTTCTGGAGGCAAAAGCTATTGGCCTGCTCTCACCATTAGGCATTATATGCATCAGGCTAGAACCTATTCCATATGGACTTGCATCGGAAACTAGATTGAGCTTCTTTTTAGGGTCATAATGAACCAGTATCTTTGATTTAACAAAAAGTTCTTTAACTGTATTTACTGCCTTGTCACAGTCCTTCCCCCAGATCCGTTTAACTTTGGGGCTTAACAGCCTGGTCACTGGTTTACGAATCCTAAGAAACTTTGCAACTCCTGTATGTTAGCGGGGTTAGGGGCATTTGTAATGGCTTCAATAACCTCTAGCAAGGTGTGTAAACCTTCAGCGTTGATCATGTGACCAAGATACTTGAGTTCAGGTCGTGATAACTTGCATTTGTCAATACGAAGTTTAGCCCCCGCATCTTGGAGTGCAGTCGAAAGTTGGTTTAACGATTCATCATGGGATTTTCCATTGCCACTGACCAAAATTTCGTCGTAAAATGGCATGCACTTAGGAATTTTGTCAGTGACTTGTGTCATATCGCGCTGGAATATTCCTGGACTTGAGGCAAGGCCTAAAGGCACTCTAAGCCATCTAAAAAGTCCTAGTGGCGTGTAATCATTAAAGCAGCTTGGGACTCCTTACCCAACTCAATTTGCAGGAACGCATCCTTCAAATCTATCAAACTAAAGGTATCACTGCCTGAAAACTGACTAAATAACTCTGCGGCTGTGGGAACTGGGTAATGGTCCACCTCTAGCTGAGGATTAACGGTGGTTTTATAATGCCCGATGACACGTATGTCACCATTTGGTTTGTGAACTATGACCAGAGGGGTCGCCCATTAGGAAGTTTCCACAGCCTCCAGAATACCCAGGCCAACAAGGCGCTGAATTTCCTGGTTAACTCGTTCTTTTAAAGCAAGGGGTACAGGGCGAACTCCGTTCAGAGTGACTGGAGTGTACCATTTTGATATTTTCATTTGGTTAATGACTACTTTGTTAGTTTGAACTGAAGCTGAACCTTGTTCAGTTATGCTGCTCACTCCGATGGTGTTATTTTGCAAGCAGTAGTCCTCAATGGACTCTAATTCACTAGTTGAATCATCAAATTTTTTATTAATGTCACTACCCTCAGTTTCAGACTCACTAAATTCGTTTTTGGTAAGCAGATCAACCTTTTTGCGGTAGCTGTATTTGTTTTTAGCCTTTCTTTTGGGAGTAAAACTCTGGGTTGATTTTGAGTTTACTTTAGGTGCTTTAGCACTAGGGCTTTTTCTACAAACTACTTTTAGGTGTTCTTGGGTGTGACACCGGCCACAGATGTAATCTTTGTATTTACATCTAGACTTTACATGGCCATCGCGTCCGCAACAAAAACAAGTGATATCTGAACCAGTTTTAGGTCGAAACTTAGAAGTTTTGTTTCTTTCAGTGACATAATTCACAGATTTGATGTTTGAACGAATTTCAGCTTGCTCTGCCTCTGCAGATTCCAAAGACAGAGCAACAGACACTGTTTTAGATAAACTTAGTTTTCTTTAAAAACTCCATTTGAATTCTTTCAGACAAAATACTACCAATGAATCTATCATGAATCATCTCACTGTTAATGTTCTAAATTTTGTCGAAATCACAATAGTCTAGTTAGAAACTTAAGAGCTGAAACATATTGATTTAACGATTCCTCAGACTTTTGAGCTCTTCTGAAGAATTTTATTCGTTCTGCCACCACAGAAGGAAGCCGCTCCAAATCGTCTAGAATAGCCTTACCTAATTCAGCTTACGTAAAATCTGTTGGAACCTTAGGGGAAATAATGTTTAAAATTTCTTTTAGTGACATAATTCACAGATTTGATGTTTGAACGAATTTCTGCTTGGTCTGCCCCTGCAGATTCCAGAGAAAGAGCAAGAGATAATTAAAGTAAAAACCAAGCAGTGCTACAAGATAAAAACACAACAACGTTTCGAAAATGTTCAATTTTCGTCATCAGGTATGCATAAAATTAAAGCATGGCAAATGCCACTATGCCATCCTATGTAAAAGCATCATCACAATAAACATAAATATAAAATAAAATAAAGGGTACAATACCATCAATTTAAAAGGATAAAAACCACCAATTTTCCCTCTCAGAAGAGGCAGAAAAAGCTCAAGTTAAGAAATTCTTTGAAGCACTTGTCACCGAAGAAAAATTAAACCGGAAATTTTTGAAAAATATTTGAAAGCCGACCACCACCCACCTTGTATTTTCCCCAGATAAAAACACACAAGCCTGGGTTTTCTCTCAATATTATCACGTGTGGGAAGACTATTCCCCAATATTGAGCTTGCGTGCATCCTTAAACCCATTTTAAAAGAACTCGCTGAGGGGCGCCATACAGCCCCAATGCACTCAAAATTGTTCACGACCTGGAAGGATATCAAGTGCCACCAGGGTTTGAATTTGTTTCCTTTGATGTCGAAAAAATGTTTCCATCATTGGACCAAGAGCTAATCATTTCGGAAATCTCGCGAAAATTAATTACTGAAGCCCCTCCCCCTAGCTCATCAAGCTTGGGTGGGATAACGATACTATTATCAGTGCATTAAAAGTCATTTTTCAGACCACCTTCTTTGAGTATGGAGGCAAATATTACCAACAAATCAACGGCATACCGATGGGAAGCCTACTTTCAACTTTCTTCTGTGACATTGTGCTGAATGCAGTCGACAATAAACTTGTTGAAAAATTCCCACAAATAAAATATTACAAGTGATACATTGACGATAGTTTAGCACTTCTACCTACACAACTTAAGTTATTAATCCTTGATATTCTCAACAGCATCACTAAATCACTCACTTACACTATGGAGTCCTCTAAAAATAATGATATCCCATTTTTAGATGGAAATGTCATCATTAACTATAATAGCCTAATCGAATTTACACACTTCAGAAAAAGTATGCAGTGGACTCGCACTCTGCATTACAACTCCTATGTTGATGCCCACTACAAAAGTAATGTTGTAATCAATGAAGTTAAACGCGTTGTCTCACGCACTAGTAATGCTGAATTATTGCAGCATGAATTCCAATACATCTTGCAAAAATATGTTGAGAATGGGTTCCCACTCGAGTACGTCAACAAATTAATTTCAAAAGCATTGACCCCCAAAACACCCCCCTCCCACCCCCTACAAATTTCATTGCTCTGCCTTACTTCAAAGGCATCTCTGAAGTCCTTAAGAAAAAAGTAGCATCAACAACATCCGACTTGTTTCAAACAGCCACAAAAATATTAAGTAGCTGACCATGCACCATGCAAATAATAACAATAACAAAGCAGACGACATGCTTTCCACAAGCAATACTGTTTATAGAATCCCCTGTACGGAACCAACCTGTACTGCTACATATGTAGGACAATCCCTTCAAAAACTTAAAGAACGTATGGCATCCCACAAATCAAACTTCAAGTTAAAAGTCGAATCAAATTCATTAGTACAACACTGCCTAGCAACAGGCAAGTCACCTGACAAACACGCAACTGGCCTCACCCCACCTTGGACAAGGTTCAAATCTTGTTTCAAGAAAAAACAAACTAGAGCACGTATTAATCTTGAAACGATTGTCATCCACACGCATAAACCACCTGTTCGTAAACACTTAGTGCCAGATAATAAATATCTCAAAGAGTATTTTCCTGTAATTAAAACATTTAAGCTCGACACTTTTTCTAGGCACACTGTGCACCCCCATAGCGCCAACGAATGGATCAAACCTGAAACACGTGACCCGATTTGCACACACCTTGCCATTCGACTTGACTTCCCCAAGACGAAGGTTGGGTGGTGCATTTCGGCCGCCATTTCTGCCTCTTCTGAGAGGGAAAATTGGTGGTTTTTATCCTTTTAAATTGATGGTATTGTACCCTTTATTTTATTTTATATTTATTTTTATTGTGATGATGCTTTTACATAGGATGACTTAGTGGCATTTGCCATGCTTTAATTTTATGCATACCTGATGACTAAAATTGAAAATTTTCGAAACGTTGTTGTGTTTTTATCTTGTAGCACTGCTTGGTTTTTACTTTAATTATCTGTTACCGTGCTTTTTTTACTCCATTACAGAGCAAGAGACACAGTTTCGGATAAACTTAAAGTTTTCTTTAAAAGCTCCATTTGAATTCTTTCAGACAAAATACCACCAATGAATCTATCACGAATCATCTCACTGTTAATGTTCTTAATTTTGTCGAAATCACAATGTCTAGTTAGAAGCTTAAGAGCTGAAACATATTGATTTAAAGATTCCTCAGACTTTTGAGCTCTTCTGAAGAATTTCATTCGTTCTGACACCACAGAAGGAAGCGGCTCCAAATTGTCTAAAATAGCTTTAACTAATTCAGCATACGAAAAATCTGCTGGAACCTTAGGGGAAATAATGTTTAAAATTTTGTCAAACATCACTCTCCCCACTGATGCCATTAAAATATCCAATTTATCTGCATCAGCAACTTTCTTTGCTCTAAAGAAATAATCTAAACGTGTTGAGTATTTGTCCCACGTTTCACATTCATTGTCAAACTCAACAAACAGGCTAGACGGTTTTGCCATATTGTCTGAGTCTGTAACTTAGCACTTAGGCTAGAACTTAAGTCAATAATTAAGTTATTAACTGCAACGTCAATTACGTCGTTTGCAAAAGAAATGTCAATAATAACGGCAACTACAGGTGGTACACAATTTCACCTGCAACTGACATACTTATGTCACAAGTAATAAGCTTAACAAATTACTACAATTAGTAAAATTAATTACTAAGCAACTCGAGATTATACTTGAATTGCCTAACATCTAAGCCGTATTCTAGATTCATAGCCTACCTAATTTTACAATTTGCTTGCCTGAATGTTTCATAATTAGGATTTAACACCATTATTTAATTTACTTCTCAAGCAAAAAAAAAAATAACACCACTGGCTTAAGCAGCCTGCAAGCCGAAGAAGTTTCACTAAACTTAACTAGGTAATTAACTTGATAATTTACCTCACAGCCAGCCAGTGTAGAGAAAAGGCACATCGCTATGCTAAGGCCCAATTTATTTGCGTTTATTCTGCCTATCCTAATTATAGTAAGATAGGTGAAAACAGCCGACACGCTGCCTCGGGACACAACCCGTGTACAAATTGTGCTTCAGCAAAGCACTTTCTCTTACTGTTCCGGCAATTAAGGAACGAATTGTTAACTACAATTAAATTCGAACCTGACAAAGTTCCCCTCACCCAAACAACAGTTTTTAGATTTAGGATTTAAATTAATTCCCATACCGGGCACTAAACTATTATGCCTAAATAGGGAAATTGCCAACTCACCAAATTGGAGCTCTGAAGATGGTTGGTAGGGGGAATAATTACATTAAATCTAAAATACTTCACTGGGGTAGCTCTTCGCTATTCTGGAGTGTCTTGGTAGCCTATTGCGTGGTGTTCCCTCAGCAGAGTAACGACTAGAACACAGCTTAATGCAAGCACATGAATGGACGTGTTTATTGAGTTACAGTGCTTTATATAAAAGTTGTCATGTGACTCCTTGGACATGTGTCACATCTATGGTGATCAATTCTGTTCAGTATATCAGTAGTACATGTATGGCACTCCTACTAGTTGTTTAGTCTAGGTTAGGGTTAACAAAAGGTAAACAAGGATTGCTAACTATTGTGGTGCCACATGTGACGACACCACAAGTGACATACAATGCGGTAATTTTCCCGGTCACTTCCGTCAAGTTGAAAGCGTTGTAAGTTGGCAAGTTAAACCAGGGTTTGTCGATAACATTTTTCTTAAGTTTCTCTATAGTTTTGTGAATGTTCTCGTACACCCAAGTTCTAAGACAGAGCGGTTTGTCTCCTTCGTTCACCTTTTCGCAAGAGGGGTAACAGGGGTAAGCCGCGTGCATAGAATTGGGATAATTGAAAGAAGTCAAGGACACGGGTTTTTGCTCATCAAACTCGATCTCTAGTTTTTTACAAATGTACCGTTTTAGATTTCCTAACAGTTTTGAGTTTCCGGGTCGCTGGGTGAAATCCAGTCTTTATATTTCGATTTTTCGTCCGAAACGGGAGTCCCCAGACCCTTAGATCTTGAAACTGAATGGAAGGAGACAATGAAAACTTTACACCGTTGTTAATCTTTGTGCCTTTGCCGTTCTTTACTTTCAGCAAGTTTGTTTTGCAAGAGATTGGAAAGATTCGTTTGCCAGGATGGTTGAGACATTTTGAGGTTAATTATTTATTTTTTAGGTTCTTCCTTTTATTATATACGAGAAATTTTAAAAATAAGCCTCATCGGTACATTTAAAAAAATTTCTCGTATTTAAAAAAAAAGATGTCGGTCAGTAAGTTTAGGCACGCATTGAAAAGGACGAGGGAGGGTGAAATGATGGGAGTTGATCCGAGAGGACAGCCGGGACTAGGATAAGTTTTAACCCCCGAAAACAACTACGACGTGCAAAGCAAGTGTGTAACTAAAGTAGGAGCTGTATCAAACCTGAAGATGCGGTAAATTATTGTCAGATCGGTATTCTGGCAACGGACGTTCAGAAAATTAAAACCGACTTGCGTCCTGCCATTAGTCTTCTCCCCGACAAGTACACTTCTGCCATTTCTAGTATGGAAAAAAATACGTTGTATGTAGATGATGCTGACGGGGAATTCTACATGAGGAAGAAGCAACTTAAGGACATAGCTTTCCCCGGCATGCTGCTGACGCGGCATCAAAAGTGTACGTCGAAAGAAATTTGTTATTACACGACAACCAAAAAGAATACTTCATCGCGTTGCACAAGCTCATTAGAAATTTAAGTGAACCTACTTTACCGAATGATGCTGTTACTAAGGTATTTATTGACAGCAATTACTTGTTACAAGATGAGCAGAAAGAATATTTTAATGCCACGAACAAACCGATTAAAAATCTAAGCGAACTTATTTTACTGAGTGACAAGGCTACGAAGAAATTTGTGCATGAAATCAGTTTTATGTTGATCAGATTTAGCATGATAGCCGTTTGGAAAAAAGAAAGCGATTGGTTCATTAATTCCGATCCTCTCTCGAGCTTTGTGTGTACGAGTTCAGGTTCAATTCATAAAGCAATTTTCTACTGCAACGATCCGAGCATTGCACTAATTGCTAAATGTAAAATAGGTACGAAAGCCCTTTACATTATGAAAATAAGTGGAGACCATTTGACAGCTACTGTTTTCGAAAATCCTCATGTAATAGAAAAAAATTGCCCATCGCGGTAGAGGCATTCAAAGAGTTTCACCCAGAAGACGTTTATTTCCAGTTAGATTTGCACGTAACTATTCATTAGATGACTTGTCTCATCCCATCTAAAATAGCTTCGTAATTACGTGCCTTAGAAAAAGCACTTAGGAAAAATAAGCAAAATTGGCCGCACCAAATCTGGTCAAAGTTTTGTACGCATTCGTAATTGTATTTAATTCCGGGTCCCAAGTAGTTTATGACTGACTGGGGAGGACCCATGTTGCCAAAACTATCGAAATAACAAGGTTCTCCCGAAACGATGGAATAAGCGACCCAAAGACTTCCGTCTCCATCGTGGAAATCTTCCAAGTTTATTCCGTTTTCACCAGTAGGCCAAAGTTTTAAGGGAAGCGTGTCTTTACTATAAGCACCGCTGAATTTTGGAATTTACATTACTCTAGCCAATCCATTTAAATCAAAGTTTGTTAAAGGTTTATTAAAGTCGATTAAACCTTGGGTGGTCTTAAGTAAAGACCTCTGCCACGAAGCATTTTTTTTTATTACTTTTTTTGCTAATTTTTTTTTCTTCAAGCAGGAACCTTCCACTTTCTTGTGATGCCGCACTAGTTCAGCTAGAATTTTTGCATCGTTCTGTGTCTTTTTTATGGCAGAGACCACCCCCGCAGTTCCAACCGCCAACCCTCCGATCCCGGCTAAAATCGGTCCTAACAGTGCCAGCGGCAAAAAGCCGCCTTTTTTTTCGTGATCTTGTTTTGAGCGCCATATTATTTTTTTTATTATTATCGTTATTATTTAATAAACAACTTCGACTTTTCCTCTGTCCAACTTTAGATTCATTTGCCTGTCCCCAATGAGGAGAGCGTAACAAGTAATGTTAGCTGGAACTGCTGCTCTAAACTTCAGTTTGACTTGTACGTCCACGATTCCAGATTGAAGCCTCTCGGACTGCTTGGAGCAATCCAACACATTGAGAGGATCGGCTTTCTTGAACTGAAGCAAGTTAAAACTCAAGTCATTGGTGTCGTAGCAAAGCTGCTTAAATTGCTGCGCCATTCTGTATAAGCCGACGTACTCTCTAGTAGCATAATTTGTGTTCAAATCGAGAAACGGATATCTTTCTGAATTTAGAGTCATGCGAGCATCTTGAAGACTGCAGTGGTCAGACACCCCTGGTTTTTTGACTAAAGAGTCCTGCCTGTTAGTTTGAAAAGCTAGACCTATCCACCTAGGTTTTTCAACAGCGGAAGTAGTTAGAACGCGCCAGGTGAAGTTGGTATTTTGAGGGAGCACGCAGCTATCGTAATGCCAGTGCCTAAATCCTAAATCCACAGTCGCTCCGTGGTCAATGAGATTGCAGAGTTTAAGTTTCTGCTCTTCCGAGACAGACATGTGGAACGATCCAGCTGATGCTATTTAGAACGACTTTGCCATAGGCCGTGGCCGCTACTTTGATGATAGCTTTCGTATTGCTCGCTCGCATGAGTGTGAGCACGTGTTTAGATCCAAAGATTAGCTTATCGTAATTTTTGAAAAACCCCATGACGTGTTTCAATGGGATGGCGAATGTAAAGCTACCCTTGGGAGTTGTTTCAACGATGATGGACGCGTGCTGCTGTTTCAATGCCAAGTTGTCTGTTACTTCAGTAGTGACTGAAGCCGCACTATCCAACGTCCAGCACTGGGCGAGCAAAGCCGGTTGCTCCCCTGAGCCGTAGGTGAGCAGTCCCTTCTTCAGGGAGACGCAGGGTGGGTAAGGCTGATTTCCGCGATAGGCTCCAGCAGTCCTGTCAGGAGATAGCCTTTGAAATGCCCAGCATCTTGAGGCTTGGGGGACGCCAGTAGCCCCTTGGCTTGTCCCAAGTAGCATTTTCATTTTCGCTCTGGCGTCCCTCCCGAAGGGTTCCACTCTACCAGCAAGGTACTTACAAGAGTTCTGGCGGCTGAGTTCTCAGTACGCCGGTTATCAGCGGCTGTTTACTGATGGGTCGAAGTCAGACGCTAGCGTGGCTTGTGCTTGTGTTTGTAAGGGAGTGACGGTTGCCCATCGCCTTCCATCAGGCTATTCTGTGTTTTCTGCAGAGCTTTTGGCTCTCGTTTTGGCGGTGGAATGGATCCTTGGCCTTCAGGGCATGAATTTCATTATCTTTAGCGATTCCATGAGTGCCCTGGAGTCCTTGGCGACTTACAATCCTCGGAACCCCTTGACACAACGTATCCAAGCTTTGCTTTCCTGCTTGCCTGGCCAGCGGAAAACCGTGCTTTTCTGCTGGTTCCCGGGCCATGTTGGGATAGGTGGAAATGAGCAAGCGGATTCTGCAGCAAAGGGGCCCTTTCTGGCCCTCTCGGAAGGGATTTCAGCCTTGTTCCCTCGGACGCTTTTCCAACTCTGCGTATGAGGTTACACGCTTTTTGGCAAGCCTCGTGGGATGGACAGGAGGGCAATAAATTACGAGATATTAAAGGCACTGTTGAGGAATGGCACTCGGCGTGTCGCCGCAGTCGCCGTGAGGAGGTGGTGTTGGCCCGTTTGCGCATTGGTCACACTCGACTTACTCACTGTTTCCTTTTGCGGGGGGTTGACCCTCCTGAATGTTATTGGTGTCGGCGGCCACTTACGTTCCGGCACTTCCTTGTTGATTGTTGCCATCTTGATGGTTTTCGTCGTCGTTTCCATCTACCGCATGACATTGTGCGTCAATTGGGCGATAAGTCTGTCCTCCTGTCTGGTGTTTTTCAATTTTTGCAGGAGGTACAGATGTATGACAGGATTTAGATTAGGGGTTTGAAAAATATCTCTGTAATGTGTGGTGCAGTGGCAACCCGGACCACTGCACTGTGACTGAGGTTGGCGCTAAAGAACAAGCTGTCGACGCGCCATTAGGCCTCATCTCCCCCCCCCCTTCATCAGAATACCGAACCCGGGATAATTTAACTCGTCTACTTGTTTATCACCTAGATGGTATTTGATATTGGAGAACAGGAACATGGGAGCTTTATTAATCAACGCGGCTACGTCAGCATCAGCATAAGCCGAGTCATCATCCTTCAGCAACCTCCCTTTAATCAGGAGGTAATTGTTGGCAACGTGCAGAAATAAATCTTGCTTTTCGACGTGTATGCGGATTTCTAAATTTACGTTGTGTAGATTGGTGCCAACAAAAGGATTGTATTCGTGGTAGGTGAATCATACACCAAAGTTTCATTGATTTTTAAGTAATCTTCTACTAGGCACATTTTCTGGGTGTTGTTATGAATATGATGAAGGCTTTGTTTCTAGGTGTCAAACCGTTTTTTTTTTATTATTATAAGAGTTACAATTAAGTCCTTTCCCTTTTTTTCACGCGTTGATGTGTGGTGCAGTGGCAACCCGGACCACTGCACTGTGACTGAGGTTGGCGCTAATGACCAAGCTGTCGACGCGCCATTAAGCCTCATTCCCCCCCCTTTTTTTTCCAAACACGAGCATTTTTATCCTTTTTTTTAGATCTCATATGAAGACGCACCGTGAGCGTCTCGCCCTTTAAATCCAACGGCTCGTTGGTCTGTGAAGTGAACCAAACTCTTATATTTCTGATTACCTTTGTAGTGACTGGGAGGTAAATTAAATTATGCGGGGACTCTATGATTTTGAAACCGGGCGGTGAATTGGGATAAAATGAAATATAAAATGGGCTGAGTGTCGTTGTTTAGATACGAACTGCCGATAATATCTACGTGGACGAAAATTGTGTTGATGCTCATAATGTCGACTGTACTTTGACTTTCTCGACTTTTTACGTTGTTGTCTAAGTCAAACCCCAAAACTGGAGCCAAACTCTTATTGCCTGAAAAGTACAAGGCGTAGTTTGGATCGGTAATTATCAAGTTGGTTCTTAAAGTGTTTAGATTTGGGAGAATTGTAATGGCATCCTTGCAGTGCCCATTTGCATCTATTGCCAACTTGAGAAATTTATTCAAATCTTCGATTTCGTAAGCCCCTGGGGTGACTAACACTTTGTGCCAGGAGGCACCAGCATTGGTCGTGTATTGAATTTCGTTATTTTTTGAGGTGATGTTATGAATGCTGTTATAAGTGTCTAAATTAAGCTGAGCCAATTCGTAATTTTTTTGGAGTCCAAATGAATGGGAGTGTTTAAATTAATTCTCAAATCAGAGTCTTTGCCAGAGAGAATAATTGAACAAGAATCCATGATGTTGCCTTTTTTAATGCGATATACTCGGAAAGGAGAAAAAAATGTGAAAGCTCAAACAGCACTCTCACGACCCTTACAGTTTTGGGAACTCCCAAAATGTTGCTCATTCATCATTTTCACGCTTTAAAGCGTTTTAGAGTTACCACAATGTGAAAGCTCAAAAAGCATCTGCATGACCCCTGCGGTTTTGGGAATACCCAAAACGTTGCTAGTTCGTGATTTTTCACACCTTAAAGCGTTTTAGAGTTACCACAATGTGAAAGTTCAAAAAACATCCGCACGACCTCTCCAGTTTTGGGAACCCCCAAAATGCTGCTAATTCGTGATTTTTTTCTCTTTGAAAGCTTTTTAGAATTCTTACAATGTAGATGCCCCAAAAGCATTACCCCCACAGATGACCTTCCTGATCGGAGTGGACAAAAGGACTAATTTAGCGAAAGGACATTTTTCGGTAGCCAAAAGGCACTTTTCCCATGGATGACCTCGACCCATCTTGGCTATGGCCGTACTTCCAGTATGCAAAATATAACACAAAGCAATTTCCCACCCTCCTCCAGATCGAAGAAAGCCAGTAAAAAGCACTTTCCCACCCTCCTCCAGATCGACAAAAAATCGTGCACGATGTTTTTTGAGGGTCTATTTATGCAATTACAGGAGGCAGACCCCTCCTCCCGATCGACGAAAATGGAAAAAAACCAGCAAATTGCACTTCCCCCTCCTCCAGATCGTTGAAAATGGAAAAAATGGCAAGAAGCTCTTGCCCCTCCAGATCGACAAAAAATCGCGTGCGGGAAGCGATTTGTTTAAGGGTCCATTTATGCGAAAATCCCGCGAGCGGAAAGGGTTTTTTTTTGGGCGGGGGGTGTCAGGATGTCCGTGCCATATTGCAAATTCCCTCTACTACTGTACCAAGTTGTGATAGTGGCACTTTCGGTAATGGCAGACTTTTGGTTTCGGTTGTGTTTATTAAAAGATTAGATATTTATGTATCACGATAATTAGGTGCATGTTTATGATTGTTTTCAGTTTTGATTCTCGATTCTAGTACTGATCGATATACATAAATAATCTGCATGGCACATGTACAAATGTAGACATGAAACCTCGAATTTATGACAATAATCTGGACTGGCCCAATAAATTAGAACTAGAGAGGGGAATGCGCCCTTTAATGGTGGGAAGCTGCAATGTCGACTTATGATATTTAAATGCATTTGAAGATTTTAAAAAAGACAATCTAAACTCTTTCAAATGGCCATCATTACATCGTTGCATGGTACACTGTGTTAAAGGTATAGGGTATGATGTATAGTGTATATTAAGCTCATATATGTTTAAATATACTTTTGAAAAGTAAAAAAACCTAGCAGATGATGTTTCCTAGCAGGAGATACCAAGGTTAAAAGGTTACTGCATGGGCTAACGAACCACGAAGCAGCGTAGTGACGTCACATAGCTGCTCAGTTGTTGCTAGCACTAACTGCAACCTTATCACCCCCGGAGCCTAAGTATAATGGACTCGCCTGTGATGTCATGGAGGGTCCTTAGTGATGACGTCATTGGTGCCACTTGTGTGAAAAAGTGAAACGAATCACTAAAACCTCACGCACCTAAGTTTTTTATTCTGAAGGTATTAGACCACTCGACCTAATATGTATAGATATGGAATTTTTTTTATTTCTTGACACATATTATTTTTAAGGATTGTAAGAAAAAAGGACGTAATGTCCAGACAAGACCCCTTAGCTGTTGAAATTAGGCTGTAATTTTTGAAATAAAGACATTTAAATAAAAAAATTATAGTTCCAACTTAGAAGTTAAATAAAGTTCTTACCTTTAAGCAATAAAGTGTAAAATTTTTATTAACTATTTTTGTTACAATTTTAAAATTAGTTGTGGGTGTAAAGAGAGAATGAGGTTAAAGGAATGTATAAGAGAGCCAATACACAAAAATGTTATAGTTCATTTACTTTTTAGGCACTTTTTAACACTTTTTGTTACGTTGTATTTATTGTACCTGACCAGAAGATTTACCAGAAATGTACGAGCAAAATATCACAGAAAACACATTACGAAGCAAAAAAAGATGCATTATGAAGCTGAAGAATAAAATAATACATTACTACAACTGCAACGAATGAATAAATCCGCAGCTAAACAAATCACAAAAAGTGTGAGTAGCCTAACCTAACTAAAACCTAACCTATTTAGTAATCACACTTTGAAATTGAAAATGAAAACAACAACTATATTTGTAATCCCAGCTGGTAACATCTTTGATAGTAGATTGCACGGCACAGGAGATTGACTCTCCCATGTCGCTTGAAGTACCATTGGTGTAAAACAAAGTATTTTATGAGTCGTCGTAAAGTGGCTCGTTACCCGAGTAGAATCGGTATGTCACTAGCCATTGGTACTACAATCGAAGGAGATGGAGGTGGATAACTGAACAAGATCAATTGGTTAAGCATCGTTCTTGTAGATAGTGAAATGGTAGTTATCACCAATGTAGGTAAGCAGACGTTAATGAATGTGAACTAGTTGAAAATAATATCTGCAAATCTCTGTTCAGTTGATCTGGCGGTGGTGAATGGGGTAAAATGGGTGTTGGTATCTCGTAGTCGGGTGGTAGACCAACCCATTTGTAACCTTTATTCGGTCTCAGTATATCCATCCCATCATTCCTGCGGGGCTGCTTGGGAGTGATCACCTCCCCATTGTATTCACTATAATGCAAGGGAGTTCTGTGACCTTCACGGTTGCGCGACAGGCACTCAAACGGATGAACTGGTCAACCTTTGGTGAGGCTGTGTGCTTCAACTTGTGGTGGAGGACTTTGCTGATGTGTATGAACTTACAGCTCATGTCATAGATGTGGTAGATGCTGCAGCTAATGCTATGATTACATACGTCCACAAAGCCAAGTCGGTTACCTGCTCCGTAGTGGATACCGGCTTGCGAACAAGCAATTCTGTCTCATTGGCGAGCAATGCATACACTAAAGTTAGCATAACTACTGTAAACATTGCAGCCTTTAAGAACTGCCGTGCCCTTGCCAGTTATGTCATAAGTGAGGACAGAAATGCTTCATGGTCAGCTTATGTTTAGTCGATGACACGTTCCACGCCATCGCAGCAGGTGTGGAAGAGTGTGCGCAAAATCTCGGGACAGAACATGTCTTCCCCAGTGTCATAGTTAAGGGTGGCGAATGCCATGATTACTTCCATGCCAGATATTGCTGACTGTTTCGCGTCCACATTTGTGTGAGTGTCGAGTGATGACCATTATTATCCTTGTTTCCTAAAGATTAAGCTAAGAGAGGCGGCTCACTCTCTAGACTTTCATTCTGACAGTCTGGAGGAGTACAACCTATCATTTATCAGGCAGAAATTTTATCAAGCTTTGGCCAAGTCACACTACTCTGCCACAGAGCCTTATGATGTTCACTATCTGCTGTTGAAACATCTCCTTCTTGCTTCCCAGCAGTTCTTGCTGGCAATGCTCAACTGTGTGTGGGTGGAGGGCTCTATTCCGGCTGAATGGAAGATGGAAGTGGTTATCCCCATTGTAAAAACCAGGAAAAGACCCGACTTCTCCTTCCAGTTATCATCCAATCTCTCTTACTAGCTGTTGGTCAGTGAGAGGATGATCCAGTTGCTGGATATTGGGTATTATTTTATCAGCATCTCAGGAGACTTTCGATGGGTTTCGCCAACTATCAATAATCTGGTTGCCCTTTTATGACATGTGAGGGAGGCTTTCTGTCTGTATGAACATATGGTTCAATTCTTTGACTTGTAGAAGGTTTATGAGGCGTTAGGAGATCCTCCATAACCTCTACAACTGTGCCTTGAGGGAATGGATGCTGCAGTTCCTTTTAGCTCTCCTCCCAGGCTAGTCTTCCCAGTGCCGTTGCGATCAACCCCATTGTTCGGCAAGCTGCTGGTATTCAGACATTGTTTTGTTGATGACTTCGGTCTTCGCTTTCGAGTGGCTCCTATGCATACCTGCGAACAGAAGCCGCAGCTGGCAACTAACAAATTCCAGAGTTGGTCTGTCAGTAATGGTTTCTGGTTTCCTCAAGAAAAAAAGTGTTTTCTCTTTTGCAGTCAGCGAAAACTGCATCCTTGCATGCAGTTGGGACAGACGCTAACTTAAAGACAAGGCTTTATTTGTACTTAACATCTTATGGGTTCTGAAGCATACTTCACTGGGTGCAGATCACACTGCCATTGTGCCTCTCCCAAGCCCTTATTTGAATCAAACTTGATTATGCTTGCATGGTCTATGGTTCAGCTACTGACTCGACTCTCCAGATGTCAGACACTGTGCACTACAGTGGCCTATGTCTGGTGGCTTTGGGCTTTGTCAGCTTCATATAGTCATTAAATATGCTGCCGAATTTTGTGCAGAGTGATGCAGTTCTACGTGGCCCATGGCTTTTGTTTGGGCCTGACTTGTGGGGAGGTAGACGAGGGGTGGGTAAGGGTGATTTCTGCGATAGGCTCCTACAGTCCTGTCGAGAGATGTTGAAATGCAAGTGGGCCTCATTGTTTGTCCCAAGTGGCATTTTCACATTCTGTGTGGCATCCCTTCCAAAAAGTTCCACTCCACCACCATGGTACTTGCAGGCGGTCCAGCAGTTGTGTTATTAGTATACCAGATGTCGGTGGCTTTTCACTGATGAATCGAAGTCAGAAGTTGGCCTGGCTTGCGCTTGTATGCATGAGGGATTGAGTTTTTCCCATTGCTTTCAATCAGGCTGTTCTGTGGTTTCGGTGGAGCTTCGTAAACTAGGTCTGCTTGTTAAATGGCTCCTTGAACTTCAAGGCATACATTTTATCATCTTTAGTGATTCCATGAGTATCCTGGAGTCCTTGTCAACATACAACCCTAGAAGGCCCTTGACACAGCGAGTCCATGCTCATCTTTCCCACATGCATGGCCAGCACAGAACGTTGATTTTCTGCTGAATCTCGGGCCACTTTGGGATAGCTCGAAATGAATGCTGCAGCGAACGAAGCTCTGTCTGGTCCTCTCGATTGGGCTATGTGCTTTGTTCCTTCGAACGACTTTCCAGCTCTGAGATTGCTTGCTGCTGGGATGCCTTGTGGGACAAACAAGATGGCAGTAAGTTTTGGTCTATTAAACGCACTTTCTGGGAATGGCACTAGGGTTCTCCCGACTCAAAAGGAATTGGTGGTATTAGCCTGTTTGCGTATTGGGTGCACCAACCTTCCTTCATTGCTTTCTTTTGAGGGAGGCTATCTCTTGTGAATGTCATTGGTGTCGCTGTCCACTCATGGGCCGTCACGTTCTTGTTGATTATCTCCATCTTGATGTTGTTCGTTGCCATTTCCACCTTCTGTGAGACATAGCGTTTCAATTAGGCAACGAATCTGTCCTCCTACCTGGGGTTTTCAATTTTTGCAGGAAGTACAGATATATGATAAAATTTAGATTTTGGGTTTGGTTAACATTTCTGTAATGTGTGACACAGTGGCATACCGGGCCACTGCACTGTGACTGTGGTTGGAGCTAAGGACCTAGCTTGTAACATGCTGTTAAGCCTTAACCCTCCCATCGTCAAGCCATGGAGCGTGAACAAAAAGAGGATCATAAATTATAAATTTCAAAAAGAAACTCTTAAATTTACATGAACGTGAATAAAGTTGAAAAATACTTATCAGACCAAGCATCTCAGAACGATTGTGATGAATGGTATTTTACATACAATAGGATGGCCAGTTCCTATCATCTTGCTACCCATGGAAATTGCTACCAGGACCACTGCACTGTGACTGAGGTTGGCGCTAATGACCACGTTATCGACGCGCCATTAAGCCTCAATCCCCCCCCCATGAAAATTAGGAAATGAAAATAAGAGAAAACAATATTGCTCAACACAATATTCCTGCAAAAGAACCCCTGCATTCCAACATAAGGCACGCACGATTAAAAATCACAAAACAGCATATCTCCATGTATTAATGTCAGGATTTACAATTGTAATTATTACAGAAAGCGGGAGACACATAAAAAGTTAGCCGCTGCTGGTGGGCCTCGCTTGAAAAGCATGTATGTAATTAAAATAAATCAAACTTGAACCAGAATTAGTTAGCCTTGGTACGAATGGCCGCACACATCCAGTACTATTTCAGATTCCCATACGTACCACTACATCTGCCATAGTGGATTGACACAAACTGCACAACGATCGGCAGTAGGTTGGACTATTTTCCCTCACTTTTGATTACGAAGTAGTTATGAGTAAAGTGCTGCATACGATGTTCACTAAGTTGGAATTTAGTTTTCTCTCTTTATATGTTTACAGAATAATAGAAAAATAAAAGAACTGAAGAGGGTTTTATAGCAAAAAAAATGATTTTTTTCAAAAGGTGCAGACCTAACCGGAAATGTCTGCGTTCAAATGATGGATTTTTTTGTTCATAGTCATAAGTAAATTTTTTACAAATTACAGAACAAATTATAAAAATTAAACATGGAATTTCAATAAGGAGGAAAAACTGATACAGAATAAATTTAAAAAAATTGATGAATGAGTTAATAAATGAAATGATTGCCAGGAGATTTCTAAATTATATAATCTTGACATTAGCATTAAAAGTGATCCGTTTCATATTACAATACACCATACATCGAAGGTGCTTTCATAAGGTTAGAGAAAGATCAGTTAGATTGATTAACACATCATGTCAGTGCAGTAAATTATTAGATTATCTCTAATTTACATCAATATTCTCAAAATTCTTTCTTTCTTTTCTTCTTTTTACAGTCTAAAAAACATGGGCAACATAAAATTACCTGAAAACACTAAACTTAACGTATTAGGTATCGGAGGTACAGTCTTTCGTAAAATACAAAAATATATCAGAATACAGAAAGAAGAAGTCAGGTTAAAAGAAATTGTTTGCACTAAGTTGAATAGGCAAAAATGGTGATACAAACAAAAGAATGAGAATCAGTTCATGAAAACGGACAAATTTATGAATCTTAACTGACTCTGATTAGGTGTAGAAATAATGATAAAATTAAATAAAAACATCATTATCAGTGGTTTCGTTAACTCGTTCTCAGTTTAAGTACTTACACCTGACAAAATCCAAAATAGAGCAGAGGATTCGACAGACATACAAAATACTACTTGAAACGTTAATCAGGAATTGTCTTTCTAATTATTATAAAAAAGAAAAGCCAAAAATAGACGATGTCTAAGACAATGCTTTCTTTTTTTCTTTTGCAGCGATGTACGATTTAGACTTCAACCTATGCAGTAATGTTTTATTTTTTTCTGTCAAAAACAAAATTCAATGGTCTCCATTGCTATTATTTGAAACAGAACGTCCATCAATAAAAAGACAAAATACAAACAATTTGAAAATCCCTACAAGAAATTGGGTATAAAATCAACTAAGAATCAGTTTGAAATATTAGAGGAAAGGCAAAATGATGTTTACGAATGGCTCAACGAATTGGCTCCGAAACTGTTTCATATTTGAGGAATATCCACCTACAAAACTATCTGAAAAATATGTTAAATAACGAGTAGAACCATGAAAGGCTTACCATCCGTACCATCCTATTAGGAATTGAACTGTTTTCATTTCCGTCCTATGCATGATGCAGTTTATTGAAGTCTTTTTCAAATCACGATTTTATTTTAAATTCATTAAGTTTTTTTAAAGACGAACATTTTTATTTAAAAAACAAACTTTCATCCCCATCCATCTCATTCGTCACATCAACATCATCACCCCTACCGTGCCGTATTTTGACGATGTGGGTTTGGAGCAGTCGTAGCGTCTGATTGTGCCGACAATTCGCCCAGAAAATGCAGGAAGACTAACAAAAGACATGAGATCAGCACTTGTTCGATTTATGGAGTGACCATAGATTCTGAAAATATCGAAATCGACCGTGGCATCGAATGGTGTACAATTATTGATTAACTACATTTAAAACTGAATTTCAAGTGAATGGTTTCAGTATTGGTGTTTCAAAAGACAATATAAACTGTTACCTAAGATTTGATAAGCCGATGAACAAAGATAGTGTACTCGGACTCATAATCACAGTTTCTCCTAGTGCCAAGGTTGAAATTAAGGTACTGGACACTAAAACCATGTTAGATAACTTTTCGTTTACTATTTTCAACACCGATCTTTACCCATTCAAAAATTTACAGAACGAAGAGAAGTCCGTTCCTTTTCCCCTTTTATTGCCTATCTGTCTGAAAACGTACACCTACAGACATGTAGACCTTAGCAATCCTTTTCTAATCCAGTATGCAGCCAACTTTCTATACCTAAATGCTTTCGCGACCGAACTGCACAGTCAACAACAACCATATTCCTCGACTGTGCTGTTAAAAAAAGACAAAAATGTAATGGTGAAGGTTTAACTGATAAATAAAAAATGTAGTCAATATTGCATTATTCTTTTTAACGATACCACAACATCCGTATAAATAGAAAGTGGTAAGGTCTTTATTTAGGTATGGATGCAAGATCTGTCCGTCTGGCCAATGACATTATAGTCTAGCCAAGTACAGTGGTAAAATTCAATTAGTGTCTAAATTAATTTTCAAGATAGAAGAGTTGTTTTTCCCACATCCCACGCATATAGAAGTTTGTTACGGACTTTGGTAGTGAGAATATGAACGTATGAAAGAACTACGCAGGTTGCCTATCTAGTTTTACAATGGATTCAGCATAGAAATTTACGATTGTATTCCAGAACATTCTCTTCTCTTAATGGACGATATAGTTCACGAAATTAAGTCCGACCTGTTCACGGACATTTTCGTAAAATCTGGACATCATAGGAACATCACTCAAATTGGTATAGTGCACAGTTTGTATCAAAGGAACTTGCGTATTATATGTTTAAACACACGTTGTAATATATATATTTACGTTTATATTTATATATATATATTTATAAATGTGCGAGACCAAACACAAATGAAATTCTAGGCAATCATATGCTCTTCAAATTGCACTGAACTTCAGTTTGTCTGATAAACCTACTTTAGCAGGAGTGGTAGTAGAATTGAAGAAATTGGTAATGTACAGTTTTAGTTGCGATCACATGTTGGAGAAATATGGAACTGGCTCTAGGCTACTCGGTAGCATACAGACTGATAGCTTTTCTACCAATTGATGACAATGACATTACATATACCTTACATCTTTTTTTTTTGACACAAGTTCTAACCCTTTCGACCATCCATTGTAAAGTTTAGAAAAGAAAGCACGCCCGGGCATTTTTAAAGATGAATGTGATGGTAAAATTATGCAGAATTTTGTTAGATTTAAAAGTAAGTTATTTTGCTTTACTTGCAAAGATGTTAAGCAGGTAGGGAAATAGGCAGAAAAAGCTATTTTATGAAACAGTGTTACTGATGATCATTATAAACAGTTTTTAATGATAGTATGGACTTTTCTTTTGAAGAAACGAGAATTCATTCTTACCAACATCAGGTGTACAGAATTATTCAAAATAAGGTGCCGACACCAAGACACCAAGACACACGTGTTATAAAAAAAATCTCTTGTATGAATATTATAAAATTAAAGAACTTCGTGACAAATGATTAGATAAAGGTGTATTCATGACAGGAATTTATTTGTATTATTTCTCACATTTTTTTCTACATTCTTCTTTATGCTCGTTCTTTTCGTTTAGAATAATATACTCGTTGTATTATACATTTTCATGTTATGGTAATGTGCTCTAATTTTTTTTCTCGACATATAACACGCATTGCTTTCCTCTTTTGAACTGAATGAAACAATGGTCTTGTATCAGGTGTTTATTGATTATTTTTTCCTGTGAAACTGGATGCAATTAATTTGCTTAAGCATATTTTGTTTTCTACCCTTTTGAAATGAATGCAACAATCTTCATTCTTATACAGCTGTGATTGACAACATTTTCTTGTTTATAGACCGAGTGCTTAACTCAGACTGATTTTTTTGTTATCAGCTGTATGCAATTAATTTACTTCTGCAAACTACCTTTTACGTACATTCATTATCAAATTACGGTATGTTGGTTGAATTGATAGTGGTCATATTACATAAATAAATAAATAAATAAATAAATAAATAAATAAATAAATAAATAAATAAATAAATAAATAAATAAATTTTTTCCACCAACGGTGGATGGAGATGGCAGAGTGGTAAGCCCTTCCACCGTTCAGGGTGAGGTTAAGAGCAAATTAGGGCAGTGAAAGCCTGAGAAATCGTTGTAGGGGTTCCTTTCTAAGCATTTGGCAAAAGAATGGGATAGAACTAGCATTTACAGTTTCCTGTTAATGGCATTCCAGTCAGGGTCTACTCGTCACTGAAAAGAATACCTACAGCAATCAGTGCAAGACGCCAGAACAGCCTATTTACTTTTAAACCAAGGCAAAATAAAATAAAAAACATATCAACATCTATGAAGTTTTAGACTCTCCAGCATCAACACTCTGTAGTTATTTTTCTGGTTTATTTGTTTTTAGGAGAGGCAGATTTGTAATTTTGTAATTTTTTCTTTCTTTTCTTTTACATGTGATTGTACGCAACTGTCGGGTGGGGTTTTTAAATGTTCTTTCATGCCATAATTACGCTTGAATTGGCGCTAACCTATCCCTCTACTTTTATTTTTATTTCACACACTAAGAGGTGTGTGTGTGTGTGTGTGTGTGTGTGTGTGTGTGTGTGTGTGTGCGCGTGCATATATGAATGTGTATGTGTGTGTGTGTGCGCGTGCATATATGAATGTGTATGTGTTGCCAGAGAAGTTAGACCATGTGAATGTGCCTGCACGTAGAGCAAAACTCACTAAAAATGAGTTCCTCCCTCTCTCAACTTTGATTCTTCAAATTGTCAGTCTAATTCTGAGTTTAGGACTACTAAGCGTTGAATAATGTGCTCATGATGAAAATGGAACTTTTGTTGCAAACCATGTTTGTGCTAAAACCATATCTTCGAATTGCAAAACTGCGCAAGTGACATCACACCTTACTTTTGGGTACTTACAATATGTGGATGTGTCGAATTATTCAACTGATTTCAGAAAAATGAAACATTCATCGACATTGAGCAGAACGATCTTGAAACTATGTTTGTACATGTATGCACTATACTTAATAGCTAGTTTCTTAGTTTGAAAAATAAAATTCGGAAAACAACTTTGGCAGCGAAGTGTTTGTTCCCTCTTTACTTGTGACCTTTAAGTTGTCTACATACTAGCGTGTTTAAAGATATTCACGATGCTATTAAAGTCTCATCATAAAAAGTTGCTGCTAGGCTGCTATAATAACATCAATGCTATCTTTGTTCACATTGTGCTCTTTCTTTCAGCCGCCTTCTTATTACATGTATGGTCACACTCATACATGGACATTACGTTGTTTGCTACAATCTCTATACGTGAAACACAATGTACCATACCATGATGTAATGGAGGGCACTCTATACCTTTACCACGGTATACTGGTGGCTGCTTTACAGGTTTAGATTGTATTTTTTAAATCTTTTTTTATCTTTAAAATAAGTCGACATTGTAGGGGCAATCATTAAAAGGCAACCACCCCCTCTCTATTTCCAACATATTGGGCCAGTCCAGATTATCATAAATCATAAATGTGGTCTCACACCTACATTTCTACATGTACCACCCATATTATTTGCATACATAAATCAGTGCTAGAATCGAGAATAAAAACTGAATACAACCATAAACATTCGCTTAATTATCGTTGGACCTACATCGTTATTCTTTTCATATACACAAGCGAAACCAAAAGTCCGCCATTATCGCGTATCACCATAACGTTGTGGTACAGTACACTGTTCAGCACCACCATTACATCATGAGACGGTATGTTTTACTACTACTTTTCTACCCTTATGTACCCTAGTATCCCTTTGCATACCTTTTGTATACAATAGTACCACTTAGTCCTTTAGTATCCATTTAGACCCATTTTCTACCCATTCATGCCACAATAAGGGTGGGATTATACATGCACGATATTTCAGATGACTTTGTTTGTAGTACTGGTTTACATTTCGACCCACTCATTTCGTATTCTGTCCGAGGCCCTGAAATAATTTTACATGTCATCCTCCACTAAAACGAACCATAATGATTTTTTTAAACCAACATGTCAGTTACAATATTATAGCCTACAATTCATACACACCCTATACAGACTAGACCATAAAAAGTTACCTGCATAAATTATAATAAATACTGATTCTAAAGCTATTTTCAGTGCAATTTATTCTTAAAAGTCTGACCATTGTTCCCATAGCAGACTTTTCTTGAATACTAAAAAACAAAGTAAAAACAAAGTAAAAACAAAGTAGGAAGACAGAAGTAATCACATGCAGTCCAATACATTGATTTACTCCTGACGAATAAATGTACACAGCAATGAGAGTCAGAAATGTTCCGTAGCCTATGCACCCAGAGTTGTAGTCTTCAGAGAAGTAGTTACATTGGAATAATATATGTGTTTGACAGTAAACAAAAAACATTAAATAGTGGTGTTCGTTGCAATCATTTGCTTGTGCACATTTTACGTCTACAAAGACATCATCTAGTAAGAAAACTTGCCTGAAAAGTGTCTCTGTATAGTACAGCGAAAGCCCCATAAATCACAAAAATGCATATAAATAACGTCAACACCTTGACCTCATAAAAACCTTTTGCAAGGTACCAGTAGAGACTTGAAAGATGAAAGAAAATGAGGAAGTTAGATTTGAAAGAAATAAATAGACAAAAATCGTTGGAAATAATATTAGGGCAATTGGAAATTAGCCAACAGCGAAAATCATACACGAGAAATTACGTAGTTCAGTAAGCCACCTTTATGCACTTACGTTTCGTCGGAGTGGCATGACCCGGATTCGAACCCGCTACCCAATTCGCTCCCACATCACTTGCATACCGCCTTAATCGCTATGGCCACATCCTAAATCGCTATGCCAGTGGAGGATGTGGCCATAGCGATTAATGTGCTATGCAAGTGATCTGGGGGAGAACTAGGTAGCCGGTTTGAATCCAGGTCATGCCACTCCGACGAAACGTAAGTGCATAAAGGTGGCTTACTGAGCTACGATATTTCTCGTGTATGATTTTCGCTGTTGGCTGATTTCCAATTTTCCTTAAGATTTAAAAGAACACATGGCATTCACAGAAAAACATATCAAGGACCTAATTTACTACTCCAATTTTCAGGAACAATTAATCATACCTTTATCCACACGAGTGTTGGAACTCAGAAGATGTATTTTATTCACTATTATCATTTTGCTCCACATTAATGCAAGACGTATCGGGCATGTCCTGCAAACAATGTATCATATAGTTCGGTTAGGCAGCATACAGGCAGAATTTTTAAAGTGATGCCTTAGTTTTTGTGGCATAGGTTGATCATTAAATAAGAAATCTTAATTAGTCGAAGCAATAAAATATTAATAAAACTAGGATAAAATGGAAAGAATGACTTGTGTCCTACAATTCAAGGTTTTAGCAGTATCAGCATGAATTTGTTGAAAACAGTCGGTTAGTTCAAACCAGGGTCCCTTGGCAACAGAGCCTCAATGTTATCCACTGGACCACGGATTACAGTTGAAGGACACGTGTTAAATGGTGGTCTCTTGATTGATCCAGTGTTATAATAAACAAGTGAATAATTTGTTTTTTATTCTGAAAATGTGGTAAAAATGCTGGGGTTACTGTAAGGTCATGTAAAGTTAAGTGTTTGGTTTGCAGGCATGTGCACATGCTTTAAATTATAAAGACCATATATCTTTTATCTGAAGCTTTTCCCATTTGCTAAAAATCTGGTTTTCGTCAAATTTTGACCTTTTTGACATTCCAACATACAACTTTAACCAGCTCGAAACGGGATTTTCAAAGGTGTAAATTTTAGACTAGCTCAAATCTCTAACAAGTTATTCGGAGAAAACTAAAATATTTTTCTTTTCGACCAAATATCGAACTTGTCTTTTTTGCAGTCTGATGTTTTTCTTCCTTTGTCTCGTTCTGATTCTTTTTGGGTGATGATTTTATTTGTGGGTAGGCTGTTTCATGAGTTTACCAATGTCAGCAAAGTGCTTGAACAAATCGAACCATTCAGAAAATTTTAGTAGCACGATCATGACTACAGCTGTTGTGTTAGAGTCGAGTCAATGAAGAGTACTTGGGTGTTGTTGTTTGTAAACCATGCTCTGATACTTTTCTTGTCTAATTGTTAGTTCCATATGTTTGCCCCAATTATCATTTCTTGCTTTTTCGAGACTGGTTCGTGTTGTATCGAATTTGGATCCATGTAGCTTCTGTATGGACCCACAGTCGCAGATTCTCAACCTTTCCAGGCAAAAGTTTTTCTTGTTATTTTAGATTGTGATTTGGCCTTTCACAGCTCATGTACTGACAATTTCTTTCCTGTTGCTTGTAGAAATCTTTCCACTCTGCAGAGTAACACCTTAACTCGTTGGTAAATTCTTCATTATTATATACGAGGATCGAATCACCTTCGGGTGTTATTTAAACGGTAACATGGACGTATTTACTCATCATGAAATGACCATGTGTGATTGTGTGGTTTCCATGATGTGTGTTTGTTTGATGTGAGAGATAGACGCACAAATAATACTATGACCCGTTCTTTATTATTAAGTAAAAAATTAGTTTTATAACGTAATTTATAAGCTTCAACAAAATTCATTCCTTATTTTACTTTGTCAATTCCTTCGAATAAATTATAGTACCCTTTATTAAAATAATACAGTACAACCAAGCAATATTGTCCGCATAAAATTTTGTAGGCTGCCTATATTCTTCTCTGGCTCCAGATGATTTTCTTGTTTACAAGAAACATCACAAGCTTTGTATGTGGTTTTAAACCAAAGCTGCCAAAGTAGACGGCACACGAACCTTCTTTAATATATTAAGCATCCTGAGTTCCTCTCCTTCTCTTGAGTCGTCTAAGTTCACTATACCGACTTCGGACGCTCTGGGGTGTGTCAAGGTGGCCTCATGGTGAGCATGACCATCTCATGTGCAGAGATCCCGGGTTCGAATCTGGCCTCAGCCACCCATGGCATTTTCGGGGAGAGAAGGGTCATGTGATGTCTCGTGCCTATGTCGATTGTGGCATGTTAAAGAACCTAGGATTTCCGATAAGATTTACCTAGCAAAACTGATCCTTTCTCCTTCTGGGTGCCATGGCTAATGCTGGGTACGCATAGAAAAAAAGCTCTGGGGTGTGGATGTAGTAGGTCGTTCTCCTGTGAAATGTGTCTATTTGGCATATTTAGTGTGAATTAAGTTGGTTAAGGTCTTATTCATAGGAATGCTGGGTTTAGATAAATTCCATGGCCACCTCTAGCGGATTTTTTATTTTACTTTTAATCGCTCCGTTTATGTATTGTGAGTGCTTCCATCGTAGCATTGTGTCCATTTATTTCTTCGAGCTGTCTTGCATTATACTTTTCAATGCCAGCCGATCCACCAGCTGTCTCTCCTAATGAGGCAAGAGCTGGGAGGAAGAGTGCTGGTAAAAATTTAATGTTCAATCCCTTGGCGGCTATGCTAGCCATTTGAATTCTCGAATGTTACATTTTGGTGATGGGCAGAGAAATAGCATACTTGCACTTATTCTTTAATTATGAGTTAGATAGACGTACACTGGGGGCTTTCCCAGCTCTAACTTGTTACATATAAATAGACATAAATCGTTGGAAATAATATTACGGAAAATTGAAAATAAGCCAACAGCGAAAGTGTATGATTTCTAGTGTATGATTTTCGCTATTGGCTTATTTTCAATTTTCCTAACTTGTTACAACATCCCTTTCTTCTGGGAAAGAGAAAACTGAATGAGAACTGATGAATACATGATTTTATTATAACTTTGATGTTACAACGTTCTTCTATTTATTTATATATTTAATTTGTTTATTTGTTTACTTTTTTTTAAGTTCTGTATCTGTTTCTCTAATGTTACACTTGGACTTTACTCCTATGCATCTTAAGAGTCATAAGTCGATCACTGATAACTAGAACGTAGCATCTAGCATTAGCCGGTACTTGATCATCAAATTTAAATCTCGAAGTTACGTCATTCATGCTTGATTTAAGTCATTTGATCTGCTTAGTACAACTATTGCAATTAGTGGACAGTTTTTAGCATAAATCAAGACTTCGAAAGCCTGGACCTGTTTGCATCTCTCCATAAAAATGTCTTCTGAAGTTCACTAGAGCCTGATTTAGATTTAAGACATTTTCACCAGCAAAATCTGCAATCATCTACCGGGCCCTATCAATCTGAAATCCATTTATTATGTATCTAGGATTTTCAATTGAAGCAGTAGTTATTACTGACTAAAAGTTCCTGAAAGCCATAGGTACCGTAATACCAGTGTCCAATAGCACATACAACCTATTTTCTGAGCATCGGAAGGGTTATGTGCAGAAAGAACCAGGCCACTTGCTCTAGAACAATCTTGCTTGGGGTATTCCGGTATCGCTGAAAATAGCATTAGCATCTGCAGTCCAAATTTAAATCAACGTTTGCCAAATACTTTAAATTGCTTTGGTATAATCTTCAAAGAATCTGAGTAGATGAGAGAGGGGGATGGTATAAGTAAAAGAACCTTTTGGAGTGTGAGCACTTAAAGCTCGTATGTCTTGTGTTTAGTTTGAGGATGGCGTTCATTCTCTGGCATTGCCATGTCTAGAAACTATGCCTTATTTGCGACGTGCGACTGGCCTTGAGGGCCGTAGGAGTTGATTCCTTTCATGGAGGCAGCAAATACCGCATAATTGATCTCATCCATGGCTTTCTTCCAGATCTGATACTTCATATTTGAAAAGAGGTAGGCTATTGCATTCCTTATTAATGCTATCTATCTTACTGTTGTGGCACATGGTGACCCAGCTCGTAACTTAATCAATGCACCCTTCATGTATAGGTAACTGGTGAGATTGGGTGAATATGTCTTGGTTCTGAACCACGTTTTGAAGTTCCCAGTTCCCAGTTTGTTCCCACTATCAGAGTATAGTCGTGGTAATTATACTCTACCACAGATTCGTCCAGGTTAAAAGGCTCCTGGATATTTCAGTCCCATTTGACTGTTTCCATGTTGAAGTTGCAGTCCTAGTTCTGCTAGTTTTTTGCACTTAAGAAACTTTCCAGAAATGTGGCATTTTGTGTAGTAAGAAGTTGAAGTTGGATATTGGTTTATAAGGTCTTCGTTAGACCTGCTCTGGAGTATGCGAGCCAGGTGTGGGGGGGATTGAGGCTTAATAGCGCGTCGACAGCTTGGTCATTAGCGCCAACCTCAGTCACAGTGCAGTGATCTGGGTTGCCACTGCACCACACATTACAGAGATGAAGTGCCAGGTGTGGTCACTCATTCTCTTAGGGAACATTGATAAAGTAGAACGTGTACAGCACAGGTTCACCAAGGGGTTACCCGGTTTCCAAAACCTTCCTTATGATATTCTGGAGTGCACGGGCCTAGCATTGCTGGAGCTGTGCCATCTTTGTGCGGACCTGCTTCTTACCTACACGATTGTCCACGGCTTCCTTTCCATTGATTTACCATTTTTTTAACTTTAGTCTTACAAAGCCACATGCAGGCATTCCTTTAAGTTGGTGGTCCAGCCGGCTCTTGCTGAGTGACGAAGAAGCATTTGCTCATATAAGGTCACAACCATCTGGAACTCTCCCTTCCCGAGAATGTGGTCTCAGCTCGTTACCTTCAATACTTTAAGACCTTACTCAGGGACTGCAATCTGCACGTTTTCTTTAAGCACAATGTCTACTGCTGACTTCGTTTTACCACGGGACCGGTTTAAGTGGCACCTATCCTTCTGTCCTCCCAGCCACTATTATTATTATTGTAGAGCTTAAAATTGAACATGTCTATTTATAATAGAAAAACAAATGTTGTTTCTCTCTCGTTAGAATTAAACTCCAATGTTTATATAATACATTTTTCTTATCTTTAAATTTTCCGCCTGAAGTGCAAGTCTTACAGTCACGGTCTCCACCCTCAAATTGAGTGGTAGGTCAACTATATTCTGTGAGTGAATCGAGTTGCTGGCCGCTGGCAGGTATGTCAAGTTGGAGTCGAAAAGACTTGTAAAATCAGTATAAAATCAGAAAGGACAATGTATGAGTTAGGTATTTTTAATCTTGTTGCATCAGTCAAGATGAAAGTATATTTTCCTAAACATTTAACCCAAAAATAAGTCTTTTATGCATTTACTAGTTACGTTGTTCTTTCTTTCTTTACTAGTTAATTTTTTTGTCTTTATTTTTATGTGTTAATTTTTCTCTCTTTATTTCTTTTCTTTTTTTTTAAACTTTTCCAAAATCTCCAATCAACTTCCTGTACTCCTCGTCAGATAAAAGACCATTAGCTTTCAACTCTGTGAAAATATGAACAAACTCTTCGTCTAAACCAGTATTACCTGCGTCTCTCAAAGTTCTGATCAGTTTCAGTCTTTTTGCAAATATTGTTTGGGGCTTTGTAGAATCTATAACCTTCTCCATTTCGAGTTGGCTGCTGCTGGAGTCCCTTATTTTTGCAAAACACCAGTTTGATATAGGTAGCATACTAGTAACCCATACTTGATTTTACTCTCCTAGACACAAGATCGTTGTCTGTGTAGATTGCAATACTTTTCTTAAGAATATCGTGATAATCCCTCAGACTTGCATGATCATCAGTAGGTTTACCACGATTTTTAAGAATGATCAACTGCTACAACTCATCAGTGCCCTTATTTTCCCCCTGCCCTACCTTGTCATTGTCTATGAAATCTACGTCCAAGAAACCTATCTTATACTGTTTAGTCTCTGGGTCACACCATATATCGAAAGTGGGGATCTGTGAGACTCTCCCTAGTAGCAAACATGCTCAAGTAAGCAGTAGCTAACAGTCTTTGTTGCACCGTGTCTAGTAAAGAAATTTCTTCTTCCAAGTATCTCATTCGAGAACTAGTAGTGATGGCTTCTATTTACTTGAGTGAGCTAGGGGTGAGTGGATCCATGAAACTAGATAGCTGTCTCATTACTCCAGCGTTAAAAGCAATCGCCGATTCCGAATCTTCTGTGGTTTCTGTGGTCCAGTTGCTGCTTACAAGACCCTCTGAATGTTACAAAGTTTTTTGTGTGTTGTATCTGTTGTTTCTTTTGAGCAGGTTTGATAGCCAGTAGTCATTGATCTGACACTTGAGTTGACAGACACATTCTTGCTCTATTTAACTTGGAGTTTAATCTGTTAATGAATAGATCTGTTAGTATTTTGCGTATATTGCTGAGGTACTCCTACTCTGTAACCTTTTCTAACGTGGCATCCATAAATTTTCGTTTGAGACGCTGTTTTAAAGCATCATACTAGTCTGAAGCTTTTTGGGGTTTCTTGGTGGCATTTCTCATTTTAGGAAACTACAACTCTTTTATGTTAAAAAATTGTATCAACACAAAAACAAGTTCTTCTTGAAGCAATTATATTTTTGTCAACACAATCATGTTCTTGGTAACCCAAGTTTTCAGTTCATGTTAACACAAGCGTATGATTTAGTTGTCCCAAACATTCTTTCTTGTCTAATCCAACACTTTTTTCCTTTCTAATTCAACTTGCATCTGTACTTCCCTTCTCTAAATGGCTTGGTCTTGTATATAGTTAGAAATCCATTGTGATCAGAGTAGCAATATTCCCCACACATTTCCCTAAACTCTTTGAAGCTCATGTCACACCGCAAGTTATTGTTGCAGATATGCTTCATATTAGTGTCGTCCTGCCTGAACTGAATCAAAATGTTGTTATTGCCTTTTATCACCCTCTTTGGTATCCCGCTGTAGGTTTGACACGAGTAAAAGATGTCCACATTAGAGTGCCAACCATAGGTGAAATATCTATTGATCTTATCCTGCTTTTCTAGTATGCACTTGTCGAATATGAAAACGGTCTTGCTTCCATTTCTATCTAATAGTTGTTCGGGTAATGGTACCTTTTCCATACTCGGACAGAACATGGCTACTTCAGGGCAAGTCCGTTTGAAGGCCTGTCTAAACCGTTCTTTTTTACTCTGAAATAGGGTATTGGAACAAACACAGAGTGTGTTGTAGTTCAGCCAACCATTACTGCAGTGGAGATTTTATAGTTAGATTTGTTTTCCCTCACCCTGTCTGTCCACAGATGATGCATCAAAGTTATTTGGGGAATTTAAGCACTTCTCCCTTTTTGCCTGATTTGAAGGTGGCCGTGTCCATGGGGTCGTAGTTGATGATTTTCATTGTATTAGTTAAGTTAAAATGTAAGAAAGAACTGATTTGCTTTACATATACAATGAAAATCTTCAACAACTACAACTCCATGGACGAGACCACATTCGAGAAAGGCAAGAAGGAAGACATGCTTAAATTCCCAAACAACTTTGATGCATCATCTGTGGACTTGCAGGGTGTGGGAAAACAAATCTAACTATAAGTTTCATCAGCAATGATGGTTGGCAGGATTACAACAGACTCTACGTTTGTTCCCAAACCTTGGTGCAGCGTAAAGACAAACAGCTTATACATATACAGGTCTTCAAAGAGATCTGCCCTGAAGTAGCAGTGTTCTGTCCGAGCATGGAAGAGATGCCATTACCCAAAAAACTGTTAGATAACCCTGGCAATAAGACCGTTTTCATAGTTAACGACTGCATGATAGAAAAGTAAGACTAGATCAAGATAAATTTCATCTTCGGTAAACACACTAATGTGTACGTCTTTTGCCGTGTCAGACCTTCAGCAGGATACCCAAGAAGGTCATTAAAGACAACAGCAGTGCCGTAGCAAGGTCATGTAAACTAGGGGGGGGGGGGGGGCCCCCCAAAGTCGATGTTGGTGCCCCCCGTCTACAGTGGTGCAGCCAGAAAAAATTGTGGGAGGGGGCCAAACAAAACCAGCTAGGGGTTCTGGGGAGCGCTGTTAGCTTTCCCAGCAGGGTCCGAGGCAGAGCCCCGGAAGCTGAAGCATTTTACTGTTTATTACTGCCTTATCTGGTTTCTGAAAGGGTACTGTATGCTTTCTTTTCATTATGACAGACAACCTTACCATAGCACGGTCAAGGGAAATGAAATCGCGCTTTTTTAATGGGGCATGAGGTAGTGGTGACGCAAGGTGATGGTCTTCACCCAGAAAGCCTTGGGTTGGCCCCTGATGAATTAGCCATGGTGTTGATGACTGATGCCCTTTGTAATGCAGGAAACTACCCAATAAGGGTGGAAGAGCTCGGGAACAGCTTAAACCACTGACTGCTCTGATTATATTGTAGCTTATTATATAATCGTAAAATAAGCTGCAATTTATTTAGACCAGTCAGTGGTTTTTAAAATTATTTCAAAATAATTTCAATTTTTGAATTTAAGTTAAGCTTCGATTTTGAAAGTAATACATGATCTGTTGAAATTTGAATTATTATTTCTTTTTATTAAAGATTAGGTAAACGATTTTGCTGCCTCCTCTGCTAGTGACTGCTAGTGACTGGGGGCAGCCGCCCCTGCCCCGCACCCAGCAGCTATGGCCCTGGCCAATAGCAACTTTTTGATTCAGTTCAATCAAGAGGACACTAATGTAAAGCATGTCTACAACAATCATGTGCAGTGTGATATGAGCTTCGAAGAGTTTAAGGAAATGAGCGAGTAATATTGGACAGCTGACCCCAGCCATGTAGAGAAGGGAGGTGCAGATGCATATTTGATTAGACAAGAAAAATGTGTAAGATTAGACAAGAAAGTGCGTTTGGGACGACATAATCATGCCTTTGTGCAGACAATGAACTGAAAATGTTGGTTACTAAGAACATGATTGTGTTGACACGAACATAATTATCTTAACAAGAACTTGTGTTTGTGTTGACACATTTTTTTTGCATAGATAAAAGAGTTCTAGTTTTCTAAAAGCCACTAAGAAACGCAAACAAGCTTCAGACGAGTATGAGGCTTTAAAACAGCGTATCAAACGAAAATGTAGGGATGCCAAGCTAGAAAAGCGTACAGAGTTGCAGCACCTCAGCAAGATATTCAAACCATTAACAAATACAATCAAACTACAAACTAGGGAGAGCAAGGATGCGACTGCTAAATGTTAGCATCATATCAAGGAATATGTGCAGGCCATCGAAGGTGCTCAACAGAAACAACAGATACAACACGGGCAAAAATTTCGTAATATTCAGAGGGACTTGGACGCAGCAACTGGACGCAACTACGATAAAGAAGACGATACAGAAGAATCGGAATCAAATATTGCTTTTAACACCAGAGTAATGATACACATGATACAGCTATCTAGCTCCATGGGTTTACTCGTCCCTGGCTAATTTGGTCAATTAGAAGCCATGGATCCGAGTATTCATATTATGAGATAGTTGAAAGAAGAAACTTCATTACTAAACACAGTACAACTAGGACCTTTAGCTACCGATTACTTGAGGAGGTTTGCGACCAGGGAGATTCTCACAGACCCCACTTTTGGTATAAGGTATGATCCAGAGACTAACCAGTATAAGACAGGTTTCCTGGATGTCAATTTCGTAGACAATTACATGGTAGTGGGAAAAAATATAAGGGCACTGACGAGTTGTCACAGTTGATCAAGCTTAAAAATCCTAGCAAACCTAACGATGATCATGCTAGTCTGAGTAATTATCACGATATTCTTAGAGAAGTAATGCAATCCACAGAGACAACGATCCCGTGTCTAACAGATTAAAATCGTGTGGGGGTTACAAATATGTTACCTTCATTAAATCGGTGTTTGACTAAGATGAGAAACTCCAGCAGCAGCCAATCCACAAGGAGAAGAGTACATATTCTACAAAGACCCTACTGATCTTTGTGAAAGACTGAAACTAACCAAAGCTTCAAGAGATGATGGTAATAGTGGTATAGACCAGTAGTGTTCAACCGGTGTTCCGGCAAACCCTTGTGTGCCGCGAAGCTGGTTAAATGGTGCCACGAAACAGAGTGAATCACCACAAAACTGCATGTCGTCATCCTTCGCCAGCGATCGAGTGCAGCAGCAAGGCTTGTTTGCTTGGGTTGATAGTCATGGAGCTCGATCTCCAGTAAAGGTCTAGCCAGAGCAATATAAGCTAGGATTAGGTTGCTAGTCTGTAGTAATAAACAATAATGTGTTTTGTTTTGTTGGTTATATGCAGTGGCATTTGCATAAGGGAAGCAATGCGTTTTGCTTGACAAAATAGCTCTTCAACTTTGGGACAAGGGTGACATTGGGTCCACAAATAAATCAAAGGGTACCTTGGCTAAAAAAGTTGAAAAGACAAAGAGTATGTGCATATTTTCGCAGAGCAGAAAGATAATGAGCTTTTATCAGACGAGAAGTACAGCTAGTTGAAAGTTTGAAGAGTTTGTAAAATATTAAGAAAACAAAGAAAGAAAAAGTTTTATTTTCGTCTTAAATGTTTTAGATCATTCGTAATAAATATACTGTCTTTTTGACTGACGCAACAAGATTAACGATGTCTTACTTATCCAATGTCCTTTCCTCTTAACACCACCAATTTTACCACAGTCTTTTCGAGCCTTATACAAACCAAAAGCAAATTGGAACTTGCCCTGGTCGACCGAGAAATGTAAAACTCCATTCCAAACGTGAAATCTATAGTATCATACATGTTTAGATACAGTCACAACAACGGTAGGGACTGGTCGAAAATTATTATTCCAGAGAGTGGCTACGAATTGAAAGAGATGAAAAATATGTCGACAGGAACTAAAGAAGTGTCAGCATTGGAATATTGCGCACGACGCCTTTCACATTCGTAGCATCAGTAACTCAAATACTGTAAAATATGGGCTACATATTACGAACAAAAGATAGACAGCAGATTTCTCTGCTTCCGATCCCACATCCGTGGGGAAGTTATTTAGATTCGATCCCAAAGTATATGTACGCAGTGCCAATCAATTCCATATTGGTACTTTGCGACCTAGTAGGTAATTCTAACGTGAACAGTACAAGGCAACCGGCTCTATCCTCCTTTCCAAATTGTGCTACGAGTTATAAGAATGTGAAATATCCTTACAACTTGGTATACCTGCCAGTGACCAGCAACACCATGCACTTGTGAAAATATAGTTAACCGACCAGAATAAACAATCACTCAATTGGAAAGGGAGACCATGACCATGAGACTGCACTTGAAAAGGAAAAGTTAAAGATAACAAGTAACCAACCTCCTCTTCATCACCACCATCACAACTAACAACAAATTCCAAGCTAGAAGGCTGGAAATCCTCACCCTCATAAAACAATGTATTTCTGGAGTCTTTAAATGCAAAAAGCCAGCGGAAATAAGTCTGCATACACATTTATTTAAGAGTCTTATATTCAACATGGTAACGGTCGAAGGTTACGTAAATATCTTGGAGCCTTTTAGCCTGGACGTATCTGTGGTAGAGTATAATTACCATGACTATATTCTGATAGTGGGGGTCATACTTGAACAATGTGAACTGGGAACTTAGAAAAGAACCCCAGCATCTTTACCAGAGTTACCCATACATGAAAGGTGCCTTGGTGAAGTTAGTAGATGGGTCACCAATGCAGTAGGGTGGAGTGAAATGAAATTTTTTGGTTTGTTTTTAATCCAATACTGTGCAAAGGTGCCTTATATGATAAAAATAAACACTGTACATTTTTTTTTATATCTGAAAATATCTTCTGCCTCCCAATGCCTTGAAAATTACGAAAAATGAAAAATTTTTAACTAAAAACCATATTTTAAATTTCACTGTGAACATCTTGTACAATTAAGAAAAAAGAATGAAAGGTAAAAAAAATGTTTGGTAAAACATTTCACATTTTCGTTAATTTTCAAATGCATTGGGGAGGCGGAAGATATTGTCAGATCAAAATAAAATAAATACAGTGTTAATAACTATCATAAAAGGTAGCTTTTGTGTGGTATTGAGTGTTGAAAAAAATAAATATGAATAAAATTTAAAATATGGTCTTTAGTCCAAAATTTGTCATTTTTCTTAATTTTTAAAGGCATTGGGGAGGCAGAAGATATTGTCAGAAATTTAAAAAAAATGCAGTCTTTATTTTTATCATATAAGCACCTTTTGCGCGGTATTGAATTAAAAACCAAAAAAATATGTCGTTTCACTCCACCCTAATGTGAAGCAACATACAAGATAGCCTTAGTAAACAATGCAATAGCCTACCTTTTTTCGAACATCAGGTATAAGATTGGGAACAAAACCGTGGATGACATCAATTACCCGGTATTTGCCAGAACCACGAAATAGCCTTCCAGACCAGGGGGGGGGATTGAGGCTTAATGGCGCGTCGACAACTTGGTCATTAGCGCCAACCTCAGTCACAGTGCAGTGGTCCGGGTTGCCACTGCACCACACATTACAGAGATGTTATCCAAACCCCTAATCTAAATCTTGTCATACATCTGTACCTCCTGCAAAAATTGAAAAACACCGGACAGGAGGACAGACTTATCGCCCAACTGACGCGCAATGTCATGCGGAAGATGGAACCGACGACGAACACCATCAAGATGGCGACAATCAACAAGTAAGTGCCGGACCGTAAGTGGCCGTCGACACCAAGAACATTCAGGAGGGTCAACCCCCCGCAAAAGGAAACAGTGGGTAAGTCGGGTGTGACCAATTCGCAAACGGGCCAACACAACCTCCTCACGGCGACTGCGGCGACACGCTGAGTGCCACTCCTCGACAGTGCCTTTAATGGCCCGTAACTTATTACCG
>JAHWFP010149099.1:0-60412 GCA_023313725.1 Lithobius niger
GGCTCCCAAAACTGGAGGGGTCGTGTGAATGTTCTTTAAGTGGTCACATTTTTCTTCTTTCCAAGTATATCGCCTTTAAGAAAAGACTTCATGAATTCTTGTTCAATTATTCTCTCCGGCAAAGACTCTGATTTGAGAATTAATCTAAACACTCCCATTCATTTGGACTCAGAAAAAAATACGAATTGGCTCTGCTTAATTTAGACACTTATAACAGCATACATAACATCACCTCAAAAAATAACGAAATTCAATACACGACCCATGCTGGAGCTTCCTGGCACAAAGCGTTAGTCACCCCGGGGACTGACGAAATTGAACATTTGAATAAATTTCTCAAGTTAGCGATAGACGCAAATGGGCACAGCAAGGATACCATTACGATTCTTCCAAATCTAAACACTTTGAGAACCGACTTGATAATTATCGATTCGAACTATGGCTTATTCTTTTCTGGTAACAAGAGTTTGGCTCCTGTTTTGGGGTTTGATTCAGGTAACTATTTTAGAAATCGAGAAAGTCAAAATACAGTCGACATTATGAGCATCAATACAATTTTTGTGCACTTTGGTATCATCGGCAATTCCTACCTAAACAACGACACTCAGTCCACTTTATAGTCCTTTTATCCCAATTCCCCTCCCGGTTTCAAAATCATAGTCTTCTCATAATTTGATTTACCTCCCATTGTAAGGGTTGCTATGGAAGTGGACGATTATTCTCAAGACACAATGCTCAATCCTAATTCACTTCTTACTGCACAGGTAGTGGACAGTACACAATAGCATTACATATAAGGCTGATAGCAGAATTTGGCCTTCTGCTTACATCTACATAGGCTCCTGGAGATCCAACCTTTAAGTTAGAGCTCCCACACAAAACGGTGAGCGGCCGACCTCTCGTTTATTATATAGCAGCTCGAGCTCTAGCCTCGAAGCCAGTGGATTACGGCGAAACCAGTGCGAGGCAGTTCTAACTGGGTCAAACTTGGGCGCTGTGCCAACTCCCGCGTGTATGCGGTGGTTGGCAGTATGCGCACAACAGCTCTGTTAATGGCAAGGTGCACCAACGATTGCTGACTCTGTTGGTTGCGTGTTGCCGTCCATGTAAGCCGGTTAGATCCCCCTTCCCCTAAGAGTGTGCTTATGGGAAGGACGACGTGCCTTACATAACACCATGTATCACCTAGCTGGCAACAAGTTTCTAAGTTACTTATTGGTGAGCTAGTTTATTCAATGTTAATCTTATAAACTATACAGAGTTTCACGAAACTTTAAACTAGTAGCCCTTAATGTGGCCCATGCATTACACTACTTTTCTTAAAAATAACATAACAATATATGATGTAATGAATATACGATAACTGTGATGAACTGTATTTTTATATATTTTAAGGGGTTCCCGTAATTGGAGGGGCTGTGCGAATGCTCTTTGAGCTTTCACATTGTGATAACTCTAAAATGTGTCAGGGTTTAAAAAATTATGATTGAGCAACATTTTGGGGCTCCCAAAACTGGAGGGGTCGTGCGAATGCTCTTTGAGAGTTCACATTTTTGTCTTCTTTCCAAGTATATCGCCTTTAAGAGAAAGACGTAATGAATTCTTGTTCAATTATTCTCTCCGGCAAAGACTCTGATTTGAAAATTAATCTAAACACTCCCATTCATTTGGACTCAGAAAAAAATTACGAATTGGCTCTGCTTAATTTAGACACTTATAACAGCATACATAACATCACCTCAAAAAATAACGAAATTCAATAAACGACCCATGCTGGAGCTTCCTGGCACAATGTGCTAGTCACCCCGGGGGCTGACGAAATCGAAGATTTGAATAAATTTCTCAAGTCAGCGATAGATGCAAATGGGCATAGCAAGGATACCATTACGATTCTTCCAAATCTAAACACTTTGAGAACCGACTTGATAATTATCGATTCGAACTATGGCTTATTCCTTTCTGGTAACAAGAGTTTGGCTCCTGTTTTGGGGTTTGACTCAGGTAACTATTTTAGAAGTCGAGATAGTCAAAATACAGTCGACATTATGAGCATCAATAGAATTTTCGTACACTTAGGTATCATCGGCAATTCCTACCTAAACAACGATACTCAGTCCACTTTATAGTCCTTTTATCCCAATTCCCCTCCCGGTTTCAAAATCATAGTCTCCTCATAATTTGATTTACCTCCCATTTACTGGCAAATTAATCAAATATATGAATGTGGCTCACGTCTCAGACCAACGAGCCGTTGGATTTTAACGGTGACATGCTCACGGTGCATCTTCAATTGAGATAGATAGATAAGATATTTATTTCCCGAAAAGAAAATAGGAACCATAAGGGTACGAAGTACCACTGACAATGGACCCGAAGATATTTACAATACCTACAAATAACACAACATCCCAGGGAGATTGGTCACTACATAAAATAATATAAATAACAATGTAAAATAACATCCTGACATTAAGCATGATTAAAACTGAATTACAATTTAAAATTAAGATTATGGGAGCATTACCGGCATAGAAAGAGACCCTGGTGCAGTTTTGATTTAAAATTTGCCAGGGAATCCGCCATTACAACATCCGCCGACAGTGAATTTTAGACTTTCACCATCCGGTGTGAGAAGATCTGCAGCCGGCAGTCTAGCCTAACGCTAGGTACTGACAGCTCCCAGGGATGGCCTCTAGTGCGATCACCAGACCACAACTCGAAAAATGTACAGGAGTCTATATCGTACCGATTGCGCAATATAGAGTAGGTAAGGTGTAGATCCGCTTTTAGTCTACAGATCTCAAGTGACTCCAACCTGGAAAAACTCAATTGTTCTGCATATGAGAGTATTTTAGTCTTATCCAATGATTTAGTAATATGCCTTTGAACTGATTCCACTAAATCTATATCTCGTAGGAGATGCGGGGGACCAGATAGTACTTGCATATTCTAAAATAGGCCTTATATAGACTGTAAAGGCCCACAGCAAGGTCGGAGGATCACCAGATTTTAAAAATTTCCTTATAATTGCAGCCCTCTGGCGAGCCATTTTAACAATTTGGTTACAATGATTACTAAATTTGAGGTCATGGAAGAACCAAACTGCAAGATTTTTTACAATATTAAGTTGCGGTAAAATACAGTTTCCAAATGCACGATAAATGTAGTGGTCGTTGCTCCAGCCAGGTGGCAAGAAGGAACACTTCTGGGGAGCAACAGTCAATTGGCACAAATTCGACCATACCATCACGTCATTAAGTTCAGTCTGAAGAGCATCAAACGTGATTTGATTGAACGTGATTTGATTGAAGACAACAGCTGATTGCGTTACGTCGTCTGCATATTTGGACAAGTTTACTTGACTATTACCAGATTTCAAATCATTTATATAAAATACAAAACGTGGTGGCCCAAGAATTGAGCCTTGCACCACTTACAACCTCTGTTGAGACAGAACGGCATCCCTCCAGTTCAACCCACTGTCGCCTCTCAACAAGAAAATTTGTTAGCCAGTCCAATAAGCGACCCCTAAATCCATCATGTTAGAGTTTAGCCAGCAACTTAGGGATGGAGACTGACTCAAAAGCCTTTGCAAAGTCTATAAAAACTGCATGCACTGGCAGGCCAGCATTCACCGAACTTATCCAAGACTCCAGCGAAGCTAATAGTTGTAGACATGTTGAATATTTGGAGACGAAGCCGTATTGGTCTTTAGATATAAGATTGTGCTCAATTGCAAAGGCAAGCATTTTATGATGAATAACCCACTCCATAACCTTGCAAAATACACAGGTCAAAGCAATAGGCCTTTAATTATAAGGATTAGATACCTCACCTTTCGTAAGAATAGGACTAATGCGTGCCGTCTTCCAAATGTCAGGAAAAATGCCTGAACTCAGGGATTCCTCACAAATCCAGCTGAGTGGTACACATATTTCATATTTAATGTTTTTCAAAAGATCAACAGAGAACCCATACGGGCCGCAAGATTTACTTGATTTCATTGCGGAAATAGCATTAAGGATCACCTTAGCTGTAAAAACGTACAAGTCACTGCTATCAGGGATATGGGGCATATCAAAATTTGGTATGACATGATTATCCTTAACAAAATTTTCGGAAAATTTTTTACAAAAAGTATTAGCTTTAGCAGGGTTCTGGGACACAAATTTTCTATCGACAGTAAGTGGTAGGATGGTGCGCACTCAACCAGATTTTCCTTTGATAAATTTAAACATTGTGGACATACTGCTGTCTTTAATTATAGCTCGCACTTTACATATTTCAAAATTTCTCATTGATTTGGAGTATTCAAATCGATAGTGATTATCGACAGGTTCTCGACCGAACGATCATCCCTGTATCTATACCACAGAACCAGTTTTTTTAGATTTTAACTTCAAAATGTGTCTTGGAATCATAGATTGATACTTATTAGTACGGCATTGTTATTATTTTTTTTTGAAGTATAGGATCTGCGGTAGTACGGCTAAAATCAATGGCCTTGTTAAGGACAGATACAAAGTTATTGTAAAGCAAATTAACATCGGAAAAGGTCTGAAAATTCGACCAATTTACATTTTCAACCTGTCAAGGATGATCGGTGGTTTAAATGAGCTGTCCCTAGTCCTGTCTGTCGTTAAGGCGTTATGAAGAAAAAAGGTAACTATAATATGGTCACTGTGCCCCAGATGGTCCAGTACATAAGTGCCATACACAGTCGTTCACTGTCCACAAGTACAAGATCTAATATATTATTCTCACAAGTAGGCTCCATTACTAGCTGAGATAATCCCAGGTTTGAAATACATTCAAGGAAAAGCTCTTCATGCAGATGGCTCGAAGATAACTTATCCCAGCAGACAAATGACATATTAAAATCGCCCACAACAATTAAATGGTACTTATCATTGGGAGACATTTTGACCTCATGGCACATCGCTGTAACCAACACAAGGTCAAATTTGTCTGGTAAATAACCCATTAGTAAACGAATTTTGATATCTAATAAGTTTAACAAAGTACCTCTGAAGCATTGGAAATTTTTACCACATTGTACGGGATACTAGTTCTAATTGCAACAAAAAGCCTGCCACCCCTAGAGCCACGATCCCTCCTTACAACATTGCAGGGGTAGCCGCCGACAACCATATTGTCCGGGTGGGCATCTGTTAACCAAGATTCGGTTACCAGCACAATGTCGTAGCTGTCCGAGGCCAGCAAAAATCTGAAGTCCTGAAGATTCGCAAATAAACTTCTGGCATTTATTAACACACATCGAAGATCGGACATTGCATGGCAAACCCTTGGATAGTGAGTAGAGGAGACGCTATTAATGGGTGCATAACGACCGTCGTCACGGGTAACCTCACACAGTTCACCTCCAGGCACTTTGTTGTGATTTAAAGATGACGCAAAACCAATTGCTCTCCCCAGTTTTCCTGGTATGACGAATCCCCCAATGCGTGTGACGATTCAACAGAGAGAATACGCTTGCCAGCACTGGTCAATTGTAGTCCATCACTTGCCAACATACCACTCCTGGACGTGAGCAGATTCCAAACAAGAACGAATTGAACACCTTTGTGCTTACATATTCTAAAAAGTTCACTGTTAACGTGGCTTACAAGGAGTCGGTGCTTCAACCGCGGCAATATACCCACACAGATGATCCTCGCACCTGGTCGCACCTCTCAAATCCTATTTATGCGTACAGCCAGGTGAATTGCCATGAAAGTCGGAGAGCAAGAGGGTACATATTTCCACCCTACGCTGAGAATGACATTAGGATACTCCACACTGCTTACTAATACATGCCTCAACTTCGATGCAAGATCCTCCGCCCGGAGGGCAGGCCAGGTCCAGTTAAGTGTACTTCCCCTGCCCATATGAAGTCTAAGTGCCTAAACATGGGAATCACCAAGTATTAATGTATTCACAGGTGAAGTAAAACGACCTCCCGACAAGACGTTGGGCAATGGGACAGTTTCCTCGGGCACGGTTTCATCACTACAGACACCATCCTTTAGAACCTCAGATAGAGGAGGAAAACAAAATAACCCACTTTCATTTCAAGATCGGAGACATCCTCCTCAGCTGTCACCAGTCCCGTGATAGCATCCGACACAGAGACCTCAGCTGGATCGTGCTGATGCTTCCGCACAGTAACCCAGCGGGATGCAGCAGGATCCAAATTGTTCCCACGGCGTGGAGCAGCAACCAATTGTGTAATCGGTGGCAAACAAACTCCGCCATCAGACTTGCCGTGCTCCTCCAAATGGCAAGAAAGTAGTTCCAAGTCTCCCCGCAGGGTCTTAGAGAGTACCGGACAAACCTCCACAACATTCGGGTTCGCTACAGATAGTACAGATGGTGGACTCTCACCAGGGTCCCGAAATGCAGCTGAAACATTTTCTTTCAAAGCATGGCACAATCCCTCAGAATGGTCATCCGCAGCACCAACAGATATAGTGGGAGAATGTGGGACCTGCATATGGTATAGCTTGTCTAAAGCCCCATTAAGGTTTTCTTTTGTTGCAGTAGAAATTTTCAAGTTTTGCTTCAGTGGCAGCCTGGCGTGCTTAAATAGTTTTATGATTGATTCCATGTAGTTCGCAAACAGCTGCGACGGAGCTTCACCATTGGAGGCCTTACCAATAGGGAGTGAACCCTTGTCACAATTACAATTACACCCAGGAGGAGGCGGTGGGATATCCTCTACAATAAACCCATAGAACCCATCAGCAGCAGCACCCTCACTAGTATCATGACATACGTCCCTAGAGGTGTCCACTTCAGAGGTTAATTTGTCTAAGTGCAGGTTCAATAACGTCACGTCAAACTTCTGTTCTTGAACGAGCAAGTCTTGCTTCCGACTGAGATGTGCAATCTCACAATGCAGAGTATCCACTGCTGGCGAGACTATTCCCACCACCACAATCCACAGAAGACATCTGAAAGCCCAGAAAGGCAAAGCGCACCCACGGAGGCAGTAGGAGATTATATAATTAGTAAGTCTTGTGCCCCAGATGTTGCTACTAGTTCACTAAGAACAAAGGAAGAATTTGCTTGCTCGCATAAGCTCTTATCTGAAGGGAGAATTGGGGAAGTGAATCGAAAAGACATCACCAAGGCCTGCCCCACGCTTCTTACCAAGGGGCCTTACATTGACAGACTTTTTTACATTTACACATTGAGGTGGAACACCTGTTTGCAGAAAGGTTCCTCAAGCGGGACTACAAATGCGTAACCCTTGTCCTAACCAAGGGGGTACCTGGAGCCATGTAAATCACCCACAAACCAACCATTCAAACATTTATACTAATTTGTTCGGGAATTCCGCCACAATCCACACAAAAGAAATGTTTAGACCGGCGACAAAGTCGACCCGACAATCCTCGCACCGGCCAGAAATCGCACTAAGCGACTCCCAAACCAAACAAAGAATGCTACTCGCCGGAAAGAACTGCCTTGCCGTTTGAAAATCGCTCTTGCATTGTTTCTCACTAAAAAGGAGTAAACCCATGTACTTCTAGATCCCTAACAAAAGCGACTGCAGCAACAAACAATTAACACTTACAGGGCCTCTCATGGGAAGAAATGCCACAATATTGATGTCAAGCACCCCATTCATGCATACGTAGCACCACACGATTTTCACCTAAATGGCCCACCACTGGAATGAATGCTACACCACCTCCAACTCTTCACTCGTTCAAAAGCCACATTGCACAGTTTGCACTTGAAGGCCTCTTACCAATATAAGCTACCACTATGACGCTTCAAGCCCACAATTGGTTCAAATATTTAATTGTTTCATACGACCAAATTCAAGAAACATGAAGTGTTATCTATGATGACAAATCAAAAGCCCCTCCACACGGACCACATTCAAATGGCTTCTTCCCCAGTGTAAACAAGATCGTGCAGCGTTAAGTGAACTTTCCATGTACCAGCCGTTCCACACTCACCACACCTAAATCTATTTTTCCGTGTAAACACGTGTATGCGTCGTTTTATGAAACTCTAACACAAAAGTACAATTTCACACTCAGCAATTTGCACATTTAACCAGTTCAAGTCCACAGTCGTTGCATTAGGCAAATCAAACGCGTAAAAACACTTCAACGCTCACCACAGTCAAACGGCTTTACACCACTGTGTACAAGGGCGTGTTGCACTGAATGTCAATACAATTGCTTATAACGGTAACAGTATTTCCATTTTTGTCCTCGTCTATTACGTGGACCTTTAAAGTTCTTCAAAAATCACTTTAGCACTTGTAGAATAGGTTTTAGCCACATAAATCAACGCATCTGAATATGCCTCCCACGATCAATCAGGAATGGACTTCAAAACACTTCAAAACATTGATTTACAGTTCAAATTTTTGCTGTAGTGCAACATTTAATGTTCATAAATGGTTTACCAACCTAATTCTTCTTCTACTGCATCTACGGTTCTATCACCCATTTGATGCGGAAGAATGCACTTGCTTCCACGACAAGCTACCTGACTTTCTCAAAAGTCGTCACCCCATCTCGAGATGAAGGATTCGGCCACCGGCAATACGAATTGCCCCTAGTGGGGGAATGCGTCATTAGCGATCCGTTTCAATTCCTCCTATCTATACATGTAGCACTGCAATGATGCTAGAAGTTTGTTTACATCAGCTTATAAACTGCAAAGCCCATATCAGCTTGGGTATATAGCTTGCTAGGGACGGAGCATTCATTCAAGTGGGATTCTGGTCGATATATTCTGAAATACATAATCCCAATGGGTCCCGTCCTGCTGGACGACGGGACCCATTGGGATTATGTATTTCGTCCTGCTGGACGACGCCTTTGAAAAAATCCAACAATCCATCGATGCTTTCGCCGAGTGGGGCAGTGGCTGGATTATATCTTGCATCCATAACCTACTAATCAGAATTTCAAGGTATAAGCCGCTCCAAGCATCGTGGTACATCCCTCTTCCAAAAGCACTCACTGGCAAGAAGAAAGCAATGGTAAACTTTCAAAATTTAGACGATCAGAAATGCTTTCTGTATTCTGCACTGGCTGCTGGTTTGCAGTTGGACACTGTCGACCCGGATGATTACGACGAGTTTGAGGATATGCTTGATACTTCCACGCTGTCCTAAACTACTATCATCCCCGAAATCGACAAGTTTGAAAAGGCAAATGATCTTTCGATCAACATCATCGGTTACAGCCATGAAAAGGAGTTGCACTCTCTTCGCGTCTCTAAAAACCTGGACGGACTACTGATTGACCTTCTGTATCTGTATGACTACGACGACGGTGATACGGAAACCTTAAACACCCATTACTGCGCCATTACGAATGTAGCTGCTTTTCTATGCTTTCGAGATTCGAGCTCCTACGCCTCATTCTATTTTAGGAACTGTTTCGCCGGTTTTGGAGGAGAATGGATGCTCCTGGCCCATAGAAAAGAATGCGTTAAAATTAACCCCGTACCAGCTCTTAGATTCAAGAAGCTAGGAGAAAACTCTCTGACATTCAAGCACTTCAGCCGTCAAAATACTTTCTCCTACACCATATATGCCGATTTTGAATGCCTCCTTCGCCCTGTCCAGACCGATCAACCCGATGCTTCGACAAGTTCAACCACCGAAATACATAAACACCTCCCTTGCAGTTTAGGCTACGTCCTGGTGGGACACGACGAGAAGATTATACGTCACAAATACGGGAGAAGACGGTGTTAAAGTATTTTGTAAATGTATGGAAGAAGAAGCTCGATATTATGCGAACCTGCTGAAAAATACAAAACCATTCCACCTCACCCCGTCTAAAGAAACCGATTTAAAAATGCTCTCGTTTGTCATTATTGTGGGAAAGCCTTTAAAAAACGTTACCAGAAAGCAAATATTGACGGGGAATCTAAAGTACAGCTCGTCGACAATAAGGTGAGGGATCATTGCCACATCAGCGGGAAATGCAGAGGAGCTGCTCATCCAAACTGTAACCTAACTGCTCGAGAAAGAAAACGGTTCCATGGTTTTGAAGGGTATGACATGCATTTACTAGTACCTGCAGTCCACAACTTGCCGGGAAAAATAGATGTTGTAGCTCGCAACACCGAGAGGTTTCAGACTATAACGATTACGGAACATAACAGCAAGATAAACCTTCGTTTTATAGATAGCGTCAACTTCTTAAACTCTTCTCTGGATACTCTGGTAAAGAACCACAGGAACGACAATAGCGGCTTCCCCATCCTCGAGACAGGGTTAGATTTTGGATTGAAATCTGCATGGTTTATGGAGGAAACCACGCGGGAAAAGGCGCTGAACCTGTTAACGCAGAAGGGCGTTTACCCATATGAATACATGAGAAGATCTACCATTGAGACTTTCGTTCTACTCCCGGTTGAAAGACAGGATGTTGGCGTGAAACGAGTACGTGCGGATGCTTAACCTCTAGCTGTGAATGAAATCGAAGGTATTCCAAACCTACAACGAGATATATCAAATGACCGACGTTTTCCTGCTCGCTGTCGTCTTTGAAGATTTCCGGAAATTGTGCCTCAAAAACACCAAGCTGGACCCCTGCTATTACATCTCTACTCTAGGGTTCAGCTGGGCAGCTCTCCTTAGGATTCAGGAGCCCGAATTGGATCCCGAATTCACACATGCCGGGAAGTATATCTTCCGGCACCAGAGGTGGAGTTTCATTCGTCGCGAAGAGGCATTCAAAAGCCAATAACAAGTACCTTCCTCTTTACGTCCCTAGCAAACCATCCCTCTACATAATGCACTGGGATACGAACAACCTCTACAGTTTGGCCATTTTCGCTCATCTCCTCTACGATAAGTTCCGCTACCTAACAGGGAGGAGATCAGGACTTTGGATGTAGACACCGTACCACATGATGCCGACGTGGGGTATATACTGGAAGTCGACCTTGGGTAGCACAACGATTATCCGCTAGCTCCGAAGAAGATCGACATTGAAAAGGAGCTGATACCCCCTTATTCACTGATTCTGGCGAAAGATTTGAACCACAAGATCAAGTCCTCTTCCAACACCAAACTCGTCCCAAACCTTCTGCACAAGAAGAGGTACGTCCTTCACTACAGGAACTTAAAATTCTACTGCCGGCACAAACTAGTACTTCGGCGTATCAGAAAAGTCCTAGCCTTTAACCCCTTGGCGACCACTACGAACGCATGCTCGTAGTACGACACGTCTTATGAATGAACCACTACGAGCATGCGTTCGTAGTCAAGCTCTTCAGCTTGTGTGGAGTTTTATTACGTCAGAGGGAAGTCTGGTTCGGCAGAAACAAAGCCTCGTGGCTTGTGCTACATCTTCTAAATATATTGTCTTGTAATCACGTGATCATGACGTAAACAAAATGTGGTCGAAACGTAGAGACGAATCGTTGTAAACGTCATCGATTGCTGACGTCATAACAAGTGAGAGTTTAGGCCTATCTAGCGGGAGTTTCGGACATCCTTCGCTTGTTATGCAGCGGCTCGTAATACAGTTACTTGTGTAGTTGTTTACTTTTGTATTTGAAATATGAGTGATGAGGACAGTTCTAAAGGGGACGTAAATGATATTTACTGGGATGGATTGGAAGTTAGCAATTCAGAGGATGAAAGTTTTAGCGAAAGTGACTATGATGCAGCGCTAAATTCGGCTGTTGTTGTTGACGGCTGAGAAATGCTCAGTGATCCGTTTGGTGATTGCCGTAGAGAAAGTGTGACCGATTTCACACCACTGTACGAAGGGTTTCATCCAGCTACGGGATTTCTTTATTGTGAACCCCAATAGAATGTTTGAAAGTGTTTATGACGGACATAATTATTGGATATTTGTGCGACTGGACAAACAAACGAGCAGCTGCGTATTTTGCCACGAATCCTGCAAAAAAAAGGTTTGAAGTGACCGCATCGTAGTGGCCCAGATATGACAGTTTTTCTTGTGCTTATGCTTCTGATGCAGCTTACTAAACTGCCAAAAATTGATGAGTATTGGTCTAAAAGTTTGCTTATGAGTGGCCCACCTTGTTACGTAAAAGAAGTGATGAGCAGAAATCGATTTATATCTATTTTGAAGTTTTATCAGGACGAGGAAAATGTTCAAAACATGTGAAGTGAATTTGTTCCAAAAACAGCAAGAATATTGTGCCATGATTTTTACTTGCACAGTAATTTACAGCTGCACGGTGTTGTGTAGTGAAAAATGTGCAGTAAAATGCAGTAAATTTTGTATATGTAGGCCTAAATTAGTAGGAAGCCCTACACCATTTGTGGTACAATCCACTGATTCGTAGTGCATCATTCTGTAGTGATGTGTAGTGATGTGCAGAAAATGTGCAGCGATGTGCAATGTGGATTTATGTGCAATATGTAAAAAGCCTCGGATTAAAAGACTAAAATCAGTTTCAACAGCTACATCAAAAAAAGGTAAGCGACGACATTTGTTTTTGCACTTATTTTGGGGGCTTTCCTGCGCTACAAAAAACCTGGTTTCTGGGATACAACATCGTTTCCTGGGGCTGGTCGCCAAGGGGTTAACCAAAAACCGTGGATGAAATCCTACATCGAGTTAAAAGGCATGAAGTGACCACTCCTTTAGCCAAAGACTACTTCAAATTGCTAAATAATTCGGTGTTTGGAAAAACCATGGAGAAAAAGCAAGGTCGCCTCGATGTGAAGCTGTGTACCAATGAGAAAACGGTGCTGAAATACACGTCCCAACCGCACGCCAAATCCTTCAAGATCCTTAACGAAAACCTGGTGCAATTCAACTGCCACGTTCGTACCGAGCTGTGCGATCTTCCGACCTACTCCGGATTTACCACACTGGAACTCTACAAACTCTTCATGTTCGAATTCCACTACGATTACATTCGGCCGAAGACGAAGACCACGCCAAACTCCTTTCCACGGATACCGACAGCTTCTCTACGGAATCGAAACTGAGGATATTTACCGAGACATGCTCGCTGACAAGACCGTTTCGACACGAGCAACTACCCGTCGAATCATCCCCTCTTCTCCAGCACAAACAAACAATGTTGGCAAAATGAAAGACGAAATGGGCGGCGTCCCCATCTTAGAGTTCATTGGACTCAAGTCAAAAATGTACTCGATTAAACCTCTGACTAAAGAGAATATCAAGAAGGCTAAGGGCATCCAAAGCTCAATTGTGAAGAAACATTTAAGTTTCAACGACTACGAAGCGGCCCTAAACTCCAAAGCACCTCCTCAGAAGGGAAGCTGGGTCAAGATTTCCAGCGTCGGGCACGAACTGAGTTCCGTAAGAATATCCAAATCCCTACTCTTGCCGTACGATGACAAGAGGTTTATCCTGGATAACGGTGAAGATACCCTAGCCATCAGTCACTAACATACCGCTGCTTGGGACGAATACGTGGACGATTTCGACTCGGACGTGGACGTGATGAGAGACGAGGAGGAAGAGGAAAAACTGTCCCTCCAGTTGAAAGAGCGCAACATGCAAAAACTGACCGAGGCAAAAATAGCCGAGGATAATGTGAAGGCCGTCCGCAGGTTTGCTGTACTGGAAAACCGCCGGAAAAAGTAGGAGGTTTTTGAGGCATGTAAGAAGGAGAATAGAAAGAAAGACGCTAACAGCAAGAAAAAAGCTCACGCGCTAGAAACGGACGCGCGGAGAGAAGCTAGGTTAAAAAAGATCTCACTAGTAAAAGAAGAACTCAAGCTCAAGAAACGGAGGAGCAAAGAATGGCTAGACTACAGAAAAAAGCAGCTAGTAAAAGAAAAGCTCAAGCTCAAAAAATGGAGGAGGAAAGAGTGACTAGACTAGAGGAAAAAGCCGCTAGTAAAAGAAAAGCTCATGCTCAAGAAACAGAGAAGCAAAGAGCGGCTAGACTAGAGGAAAAGCCGCTAGTAAAAGAAAAGCTTAAGCTCAAGAAATGGAGGAGCAAAGAGTGGTTAGACTAGAGGAAAAAGCCGCTAGTAGCAGAAATGCTCAAGCTCAAGAAACGGAGGAGCAAAGAGTGGTTAGACTAGAGGAAAACGTCGGTAGTAAAAGAAAAGCTCAAGCTCAAAAAATGGAGGAGCAAAGAGTGGTTAGACTAGAGGAAAACGTTTGTAGTAAAAGAAAAGCTCAAGCTCAAGAAATGGAGGAGCAAAGAGTGGTTAGACTAGAGGAAAACGTCGGTTGTAAAAGAAAAGCTCAAGCTCAAGAAGAGGAGGAACAAAGAGTGGTTAGACTAGACGAAAAAGCCGCTAGTAGAAGAAAAGCTTAAGCTCAAGAAACGAAGGAGCAAAGAGTGTTTAGACTAGAGGAAAAAGTCGATAGTAAAAGAAAAGCTCAAGCTCAAGAAACGGTGGAGCAAAGAGTGGTTATACTAGAAGAAAAAGCCGCTAGTAGAAGAAAAACCTAGGCTCAAGAAACGCAGGAGCAAAGAGTGGTTAGACTAGAGGATAAAGCCGCTAGTAAAAGAAAAGCTCATGCTCAAGAATCGGAGAAGGAGAGAGTGGTTACACTAGAAAAAAACTGCTAGTGAAAGAAAAGCTCAAGCTCAAGAAACGGAGGAGCAAAGAGTGGCTAGACTAGAGAAAAAAACCGCTAGTAAAAGAAAAATTCTAGTAAACGAAACGGAAGATGAAAGAAAAATTAGACTGGAAAAACGACGAGCTCGTGAGACCAGATTATGATAATATCCGAGCCACGTGGATCAGGCCTACAGGGAAAACCACGTTAAAAAAAACGAGCCATACGCGTTACCTCCTGGGTGGTGTAGAAAAAGTATCCGATTTTGAGATCCTCGTAATGTTCATAATTCGAGAATTGTCACAATGCGAAAGCTCAAAGAGGATTTGCAGGACCCCTCCAGTTTTGGGAACCCCCGAAATGTTCCCAATTCGTCATTTTCACTCTTTAAAGCATTTTAAAGTTATCACAATGTGAAAGCTCACAGAGCACTCGCAAGACCCTTCCAGTTTTGGAAACCCCCAAAATGCTGCAAACTGGTAATTTTTTTTTACTTTGATTCACTTTAGAGTTCTTACAATTTAAATGCTCACGAAGCACTCGCGCAGAACCTCGGATGTCGTCACTTCCAGTCACGTGACCTTCATGCTCGGAGATGGACACATTTACTTAGAAAAAGGACTCGTGTAGCGAAAGGACATTTTTAGGTAGTAAAAGGCCCTCCACCATGGGTGACCTAGACCCGGTGACTCATCTTGGATATGGCCGCACTTCCAGTACGCAAAAAGATAACAAAAGGCACTTTCCCACCCTCCACCATATCGACGAAATCGAAAAAAGGTGGGGGATGACCCATCTTAACCATGTCCGCACTTTCATGGGAACTGCCATCATGAAGGACGTCACATCCGGTTCACACGGGAGCCACCATCTGGGTGACGGCACTTTCGGTTTGCATGGGTGCTACTGAAGTAATGACGTTACTTCCAGTTTACATGGGTGCTGCTTTCTTGGAAAATGGCTCGTGGGCACCACCGAAGTGGATGACGTCAGGGAGGTAGCAAAAGGACTTTCCCACCCTCGTCCAGATTGACGAGGGGGGGGGGCGCAATATTGGATTACGTCACTTCTGGTTTTCATGGGCCCTGCCATCTTTGATGACGTCACTTCCGGTGTGTAGGAAACCTCCCACTCAAGAAAATCTCCCACTCAAGTAAATCTCCCACTCAAGTAAATCTCCCACACAAGTAAACCTACCACTTAAGTAAACCTACCAATCGAGTAAACCTCCCACTCAAATAAACCTCCCACTCAAATAAACCTCCCACTAAAGTAAATCTGCCCTGAAACAAGGGTAGATTTACTTGAGGATTTGCTACTCTGCATGATCCATGCGACTTTGCTGCATGGGGGATGGGGGGGGGGTGGACCTATCCTCAAATTGCAAATTACAACTACTTGCGACCACCTAAAAAACCGCTTGGAAGCCCCCGAATGTAAGCTTTGCCACACATGTAATGAGTTAGCGTTGCTAACGCAGGAAAAATGAAAAGTGGTCGGATTGCGCCTAAAATTGGCATGTACTTGTGCGATGATGCTAGAAGAACGGCACTATGAGGCTGTAGTGCTCATACGAAGCCTCTGGTGCTGGAGACCCTAAATGCACTTTTAGTAGCATTACGAGTGTTACGGTCTTCCGGTTAAACGGTCAGGGCTTGAAAACAAAGCAGTGTGGGCTTTATGAAACTCGGTGTCAGGGCAGCCCTTGTCCCTCAGTGTATTTTTAGCCTATCTCCACGTCTGTGCGCACTCTGTGAAAAGAAAACCTTACTATACTAGATGGTTGGCTTCGCTGCCATACACTCCACATAAGCGTCGCTAACACAGGAAAAAGGAAAAGTAGTCGGATCACGTCCAAACTCGGCATGGGCTCGTGGGACGATGCCAGAAGGATGGCACCAAAAAGGGAGGTGCTCGTACCACCCCTCTGGCACTGGTGATCCTAACCCCACTTTTCGTAGCTTTATGAGTGTTACGGTCACCAAGTGAACTGTTGGGGCTCGAAAAACAGCTGTGTGGGCTCCATGAAACTCATTGTCTGGGTAGCCCTCGTCCCTCTGCGCATTTTAAGTCTATCTCCATGTCCTTGCACAGCAGAGTTATTTAATAAAAAAAAAACAACCAACGGCCCCGTAGATGGTTTGCTTTGCTGCCATACACTCAACATCAGCGTCGTTAATGCAGCGAAAATGAAAGGTTGTCGGATAACAACCAAACTCAGCAAATGCACATGAGACAATGCCAGAAGGACGGCACCAAGAAGTGGTACTGCTCGGACCAACCCTGTGGCGCTGGTGACCCTAAACAAACTTTTCGTAGCATAACGAGTGTTGCGGCTGTGTGGTTAAACAGTCAGCGCTAAAAAACTGGACGTGTAAACATCATGAAACTCTGTGTCAGTGTAGGTCTCGTATCCACGCGCATTTTAAGCTTAACCACAAGTCTGCATGACCTCTGTGAGCCGAGCTATTCACGAATAACCTCGCTTGGACAAGCCGGAAAAAAATGGCTGCCCCACAGGCATGCTGTTTCTCCGTAACCACTCGTCCTCCTCGTCCTCCTCGTCTCGTCCTCCTAAAAGCAATCTAGCCAACCCCCAGGATCATTGCTCGTCTCGTACAGCTGCTATTGACAGTCGAAGTATTTAACATGGGTTTTCCATAGCAGGCTTATACTGAAAATCGATTTTTATTTAATACCTCTCGTTGTAATATGGCTACAGGTGTGATATTTTTAGACACTCAGAAGAGGTGTCCAGCTTCGTGCACACTGAGTTTGAAGTGACTAGCACGTTCGATTGGGGTTTGGCAAACTTGAATGCGATAGGAAGCCTGGGCGTCAAAAGTCGGGAGTTTTTCCTCTGGGTGGTAGGGCTATGAAACTTTTGGGTGTGGCGAGGGTTCCTCTGGCTGGGTGCACACGAAATATGAAGTGTCTAGGATGAATGGTTTGGGTATGGTGAATTTGTGCTTCTTTGGAGGTGTTGATGAAGATTGCTGCAGCAGTGTGCGGGATGACTAACACATCTTGTTGCAAGTTGTGTGCTACGGCCCCAGGCCAAGGATTGGTGTCCTTTGCAACGTGCTGCTGGGTGATGAGCACGTCTTGTCACAAGTTTTGTGCTACGGTCCCCGGGCCAAGGATTGGATTCCCTTCCAATGGGGATGCGTATGATAAAGGTCTTCCGTTGAGAGGTATGCTGTTTAAGGTCAGAAAAAAGCAGCTACACCTGTTTTCTCAGGATCTGGCTCAGAGAAACAGCCAGACCCGGCATTCCGTGTTCTGGCTTAGGTTCATCATACTTTAAGTTGGGACTTAGTCTCTGGCAGCATGGATGTGAATAATAATAATAATAATAATAATAATAATAATAATAATAATAATAATAACAATTTGTCACGATAGTAACAGATCTTGCAAGGACCCTAAGATCAGTAACAGCCAGCCTAAATAAAAACCAGAGACAATCACATACAATGATAGAGATTGGATATGGAAAGGGGAGGGTATTAAGTATTGGGACATGAATGCCTTACCACCTAGCCTGCCAGGGACGCTAAGGTTTCCGATGGCATCGCCAACCATGTTGCACACGGGAAGTGTACGATTGGCTCAAGTAAAAAAAAGAAGCAGATGAACAAATGAGACGGTTAAAAAGCATCGTTATGTAAAAAAAGAGTATGGTTATGATAAGTAGTAAAAACAAAAGCATCCCCTAAATGGTAATTGTCACCACTTAAAAATGAATAAATAAATAAATAAAACACTTTGTTGCAATAGCAACTGGTCAGGCAAGGATCGAGGGTCACTAACAGGTAGTCAAAGTTTCATGGGGCGGGAGCAGACTTATGAAAAGTGGAGTCATCTGCAATATTACATATTTAACTTGTAGGATATGACCGACGCATAAAAATCTCTGAATTAAACGAGCTGAGGTGACTCCGAAACATATGAATCATGCGCTAGTTAACAATTTCATCTGGTAAACAATTCGAAATCTTAACCGCACGCAAAAGAAAAAGCTACGTCTACAATCTAAATATGATGTTTGCACCGGAAGCTTCAAGGAACTACCTCTAGTCCGATTTGACTCCGACAGGTCAAAAAGAGGCATATCCATCCCCACTACACCATGAATAATCTGGTATGTAAGAATAAGATCGATTTTGATTCTACGTAGTTTGAGTGGGTCATGTTTAAGGATCTGCAGCCATCTATGACAGGTTGCGCAAGCCAGGCAAAGCCTTGGCAAACCTTCGCTGGACTGCCTCGACCGCATCAATGTCCTGAAGCAAATCAGGGGACTGAATGGGCTAGCATACTCCAAAATTGGTTTGACATAGACCTTGAATGCCCAAACTTTGATTTCGCTGTCACCAGATGAAACGCATCTGTTAACCTAAGCTACTCGTGGTTAGGCAGATGCAGTGATTTTGCGACAGTACAGGTTGAAGTTAAGTCCATCACAAAACCAGACCCCAAGATCTTTAGTCATGGTAACTGAAGGAAGAGGGTCATTATAAAGATAATACGGTGTTACTGGATTTGAATTTCCAATATGCATAATTCGGCATTTTGTTGAAAAAATTGGCAGTTTCCACTTGGCCGACCAACTGGAAACTTAGTCAATGTCAATGGCCAACAACACGCCGTCATCAGTATCGATAACAGTTTTATCGATTTTAAGATCGTCTGCAAACTTTGAATTACGACAGATGAAGGATTAGAAGATAAGTCGTTTAAGTAGATCACAAACAACAACAGGCCCAAAACGGCGCCCTGTGGTACGCCGCCAATGAGATTCAAGGATGATGAAAAGGAATCACCAACCAATACACGCTGAGATCTGTTGTTAATAAATGCAGAGATCCATTTTAATAGCTTTCCTCCGAAGCATAAATTTCCAAGCTTAAAAAGCAGCTTGGAAAGTGTAACTCACTCAAAAGCCTTCTTAAAATTGAAGTACACCACACCCAGGGATTCCCACATCCAGGGCGCTCATCCATCTATCGAGACACATTTAAAGTTGGTGAGTTGTTGAGCGGCCAGGCATAAAGCCAAATTGATCATTACCAATTAAGTTATTTGATTTAATCACAGACATTGTAAGGTCACCGATGATTGACTCCATGAATTTGCACGGAATCACCGTAAGCGCGTTTGGTCGATAATGGCCGGGATCCGAGGCATCACCCTTTTTAAAGAACGGCACAACAACCGCCATCTTCTAAAGCATTGATAACTGATTCTCAGCAAAAAACAAATTAAACAAAGTATCCAGTGGGAAACTAACTTCGCTGCAAATATGCTTGTAAAAGAAGCAGTTTAACCGACACCTCGCTCGGCCAAGCTGGAAAAATGGCTAAGTCACACAGGTAGGCCGAAGCGGCGTACAAGATGATGAACACGTCCTCTTGCAATTGTGTACTGTGGTCGCAGGGCCAAAGACTCGAGTTCCTTGCAAAAGGGGACGTACGTGGTTGAAGCCAGACAGTTGGCGAAATGAGATTGTAAGTGCGACATGTTTCAGAACATTAGTTAAAAGGGGGGGGGGGGAGGGAAATTTTCAAAGGGAAAGAAAAAAGGTGCAGCATGTAGAAAAAAGATCAGTAAAAGACTAAAGAACGAAGTGGGCCTTGACATTTTCTGTATGTAGGTTAAATGCCAAGTTCTTTATGAATAATTACAGGAGTAATGAAGGTACAGTAAGTGAAGAGTGGATTTGGGGGTTGTTGTGGCCAAAAAAAAAAGAACAAGGTATTAGTGTTGCTTGAAGGGAAGGGAATTAGCCAATGGCTGAAGCAATATGGTTAATAGTGTAGAAAGGGAATTCTGTGAGAAAAGGGAATGCTGTGGGAAAAATTTATTTTTGGGTTGAATGCAAAAAGTGAATTTGGCATCATCAAGGCATCCTTATGTAAGCCTCAGCAAACATAAGGTTAAACGTCAAACTTTGAACTCCTATAGTTTCGTCCAAAATTGACATAGAACAACGAAATTCGGTATTTGGGGTCGTGTCATAACTATTTCACCTCATTGCAAATTTTAATGAAAGCAATTGAACCGTTGGGCGTCCACAGCATGGCCATTTCTTCTTCTTCTTCTTCTTCTTCTTCTTCTTCTTCTTCTTCTTGTTGTTGTTGTTGTTGTTGTTGTTGTTGTTGTTGTTGTTGTTGTTGTTGTTGTTGTTGTTGGGACTCTTTGCTCTCACCTGGAGATCGAACCACTAAACCGATTTTCAAGCTCTATAGCTTAAAACGTAGGTATGGACAAGGCCTAGGGCCTTTCGCAGGCTATTTTAATGCAGCTACAATATTCTTGACACGGAAAGCCAAATGGGCTAGAACTTTTGCTCTCACCTAGATCAAACCATTGAACCGATTTTCAATTTGCATAGCTTAAAATGTAGGTATTAACACCGACCAGGGCCTTTTGAACACGATTTTGATGTGACTACAGTATTCGCGTCGGCAGAGCAAATATTATTGTAGAGCACTGGGCAGAAATCATTAACGTTGTTGGTATGACTCTTTACGCTGACCTGGAGATCGAACCACTGAACCGATTTTCAAGTTCTATAGCTTAAAACGTAGGTATGGACAAGGACTAGGCCCTTTTGCAGGTTATTTTTATGTAACTACAATATTCTTAACACAGAAAGCCAAACGGGCTAGAACTTTTGCTCTCACCTAGAGATCAAACCAATGAACCGACTTTCAATTTATAAAGCTTCAAATGTAGATATTAACACCGACCGGGGCCCTTTGAACACGATTTTGACGTGACTACAGTATTCTCGTCGGCAGAGCAATTATTATTGTGGAGCACTGGGCAAAAATCATTAATGTTGTCGTTGCGACTCTTTGCTGTTACCTGGCGATCGAACCACTGAACCGATATTCAAGTTCTATAACTTAAAACGTAGGTATTGATTTAAGCTATAGCCTTTCGTATGCTATTTTCATGTAACTGCAATATTCTTGACACGAAAAGCCAAATGGGCTAGAACTTTTGCTCCCACGTAGAGGTCGAACCAATGAACCGATTTTCAATTTGTATAGCTTTAAATGTAGGTATTAACACCGACCAGGGACCTTTGATCACGATGTAGATATGATTGGCGTATTATAGTCGGTAGAACAATAATTATTGTAGAGCACTGGGCAGAAGTCATTAAGTAGAGTAACAAATTTCAGCAAATCGAGCTAAAAACACGAAATTTGGTACATAAGTCTTTCTTAACATTAAAAATCAAACTAGCAATGGACCGCCATGAAATACCCCCAAGTACCTTCAGCGCCCCCCCCCCCCATCCGTGTCCACTCACAGGGGCTTGGGCAAAAAATTCTTACAGATCAAGTTAAAAACATGAAATTTGGTGTACAAGTCATTATTAGCAGCATAAATCGAATCAGCCATGGAAACCCCATGAAATACCCCCAAAGGGGCACCAGCGACTCCCTGTGCCCCTTCACTGAGGTTTGACCCGCAAATTTTTGCAAATCGTGCTAAAAGCTTGACAATTGGTACACAAGTCATTTTTAGCAGTAGAAGTTGAACAAGCCATGGAATCCCCATGAAGTACCCCCAATGGGCCCCCAGCTCCCTTCTTTGCCCCCGTCGTTGGTCATCAATGCTTCATGAGGTGCAAAGGAGGGGCATGGGATGCTGGGGGAGGCTTTGGTGGTATTTCATGGGGATCCATGGCTGGTTCAATTTCTACTACTAGGAATGATTGTCATACCAAAATTCATAGTAGTACAGGTGAGTGTGGTAGGGGGAAAGGAAGTGGCCTTAGGGGGCTGCTCGAGAGCTTCCATAGCTAGCTTGATTTATTAGCTAAGAATTGATTTGTGTATTAAATTTCATGGCTTTTGGCTCGATGTTCATAATTAGCCCAAATTCTGGCCCGTAACAGCTATGCTAGACCTGAAAATCGAACCAATAAACCGATGCTCAAGTTTTACAGCTCAAAACATAGGTATGAAGAAAGCCTATGGCCTTTTAAACGCTATTTTAATGTAACTACAAGTATTGTTGTGATTCTTCTTGGGGAAATTTTGCTCTCACCTAGAGAACGAACCAAAGAACCAATTTTCAATTTTTATAGCTCTTAAAATAGAGTTTTAAAAAGGCTTAAAATAACAGTTATTTTTAGTTGATTACAATATTCTTTTCTGTGTAACTCTTGCTAAAACTAGAAAAAATAATGGATATTAGTATTAAAAAATGTTTAGGCGTATAAAATATGGATGTAAGCCTTAAAAAACATAAAGGCCTCAAGGAAAAGATATTAGAAAATACATGTAAGCCATCGGCGTCACACTAATACGTGTAAAAGAAGCTCCAGCTTGTTTTTTGGGTCGCTGGAGATTATTTTACACGTATTAGTGCGACGCTGATGGCTTACATGTCTTTTTCTAATATCTTTTCCTTTAGGGAGTTATGTTTTTTAAGGCTTACATCCGTATTTTATACCATTAAGCGTTTTTTAATACTAATTTGGATTAAGTCAGACAGACTTCGTAATCTCTCCTGGTCCTGTGTAAGTCGTTCAAGCTCATCTAGTCGTTGAGTACAACTTTCCTGATTGGGATCCTTATCTTAAAAAGGACACCACCATGGTGGAAATAGCACACAGTACAGAAGCTTATTAAAGGGGGTCCATCCATGTAAAATCTTCCGGGAAAGCCTTCCATCCGAAGCCTTAAACCCGCTCGAAATCTCGATCTCAATCTTAACCTCGCAACCATTTGACCTGAAAACTGTCTACGACATCAATCACACTCATACTTTCGATTTTTCCTTACCACAATCTGCTGTCAGCCAACCATATGCATATTCACATTGAAAGCTCCTCAGCATATGTGCATGTCACACATAGTCAACTCCTTTTTGATTCATGTTACCAACAAATAAAATTTGAAGTCTTCAAAAGTTATTGTGACCAAACTGTAGTAAATTCAATTCCATGTTGGGGGTGTTTCGTTTTGAACTGCCATACTGAAACTACAGGATGATTATCCTTTTCCCCATTTTTTCTTATGAGGTCTCGTACACCTCATATTATTCAAGTCTGAGAATGTACTGTAACACTTCTGGGAATGACAGCACAAGAAGTAGCTTTAACGGATTAATGAGTGTGGCATCAAACCTAAGGGTAATAGAGGGGCCATGTGATATTGTTACAGACCCACAGACCCTAAGTTGGAAGGTGTCTTTCCCCTGCTACCTCCATATTGCCTTTTGCCACCTCCCCTCCTCCTACGATTTAGGGTGGCCTCCTAATACCTGCTCACGTACTATCGCTCCTAAGTTGAACCTCTTGGTACTGCACTTGAAAATTTGTCCGTATGAGTCCGTGACACCAAAGTTTGCCAGAGTGACATCACAGTTTACTGACTCAACTGGAAGCAAAGTCACAGCATTCTGGAATGATCGAAGTGATGTTTAGAATGACGTCATTTAATGGGGTTTGGTGGGTTTTATGATAAGTGATCCCTATTTTTTAATTTTCTTTCATTTCCACTAATGGTTTGGATGTGCCGCTTGAATTTGCGATCCATTTAGTTCGGTTTATGCTATGTGTTGCATATTTTTTCTGTCCTCAAGTACCCACTAAGCATTTGGATGTGCCACTTGAATTTTCGCTGCAGGTTTACTTGCATTTACCGGAGTTTAAGCTGTTTCGTATTTTGTTTTACTAAATTTACATATCCACTAAGGGCATGGATGTGCCACTTGAATTTTCGAGCCAGGTTAACTTGTATGTAGTGGGTTTGTGCTAAGTATTCCGCATATTTTACTTTCTTTATATTTGTAATAAGGGTTTAGATGTTTCACTTGAATTTTTGTTCCAGATTTACTGCAGTGTCAAATACTTTTTTCCACACCACCTAATGAGGCAAAGTATAAGGCATTTTTTTAATACAGTTTCCCATGTTTTAAAAAAATCGTTGAAATCGGATATTGAGTGAGTTTGGTTCATTACTACTGAATTCATAATGTTTTTTTTCTTGGCAAGGCTCGTATTTTATCCCACCTTGATTTCTTTTCTTTCTCCATCTCAAAATGGAAAAATTTTCTTTTAAAATTTTCTTTTCAAACAGATCTGGTCCGCAAGGAGCTTTTTCGTTTTCTTCCCCTTTCTTCACCTGGTCCAAGGGCATCCAATATCGTGAAGTATTTGCAATTCCGGTATTTCGAGAATAATTTCTCTCAATCCCAGAATCTTGGGATTAATCCTGATATTTTGGAATTTTTTGCATAACTCTCAGAGGTCAAAAAATTACTTGGACGAAGTTTGCTTTTAATACCTTCATTAATTAAAATACAAGATGAAAACTGAAGTAAGAAATAAAATCCATTAGTAATATGTCCTGTTATTTGGAATGATCAATCAATTTTAATAGTTAAAAATCAATTGGAAATTGTTGATTTGTTATTTTATAATCTAGTTGATGTATTTTCCACATTCTGTAGACTGTACTGCGGTTACTGGGCTCCGGTGACTACCCTAGGGCACTGAAAAAGCTACTATGGAAGATTCATATATGTAGGAAGCAGGCACCTAATAATGATGCCGATTAATTTTCTTTAATGTTTATGGGTTGGTAAATCCTGCATTCTACTCAAGGTCGTCGTATCACTAATGTATAGTGTAGGATATAAATTTATAACCTAATGAAAAAAAGGCTTTGCCGTTTAGAAAAAACTCGCAGTCCCATGGAAATCAAAGCTATGATGGTGCAAAAATAAATAATGTATTAGAGCTCACTCAAACGAAACGAACTACACTTTGAACACCAATTTCAGGAAACAAGAACAGTTTTGACTGACTGGTTATGTTGCCAGAAAGTGACCACAATTTGTGTTTGAAATAAGTGTTCCGAATTTTTTTATTATACGGGCATTTATTTTTTAAATTGTTTGTTTTTGTTGTATCATACTTTTTGTCTTTTTTGTGTGACGTGTACTTTGTGCATACATTTATCCATTCGGCAACACTGATTCGGGAATGTCCAGCAAACTGGAATCCACATAACACGTTCATTGATCAGCTTTTCCATCGGAAATTCCATTCTCCATCCCACAACCACCCTGCCACTGCTCTCCCATGTTGTTTTCTGCCTTTTTTGGGTTTTTGGTCTAGAACCCGCAGGTCGGGCAGCAAGGTGTGTGCTTGTCCGTCATGCCGCCAAAGTCCCGATGTCAAACACCATGTTCGCATCAGTGGCACGCGGCTTTATAAAAAGCCACACAATGGATGATCACCTGCAGTGTCTGGCAATCTCTGGCCCATTGTCCTTCACGACCGGCTGCTGTTTCCACGGGGTCCATCACATCATACAATGTCATCCTTACATCCCGCACCCGGATGTGGGTTTTACGGGTGTTGCACAATATTGCACAAGGTTGTGTCTTCTGGCAACTACTTCACGATCTTGCATACATTTGAGCAGATGCGATGTGCAGTGGTCACACGTAGCCGTATATAACGCCCGATCCGCCGCATGCGAATTATTTCTTCAACCAGAAGAGGCCACAGGATGATGGCTGCAGTGGAGCTGATGGACGACTTTCCCAGTTACCCCATAGCAGAGAGGTATAGGACCAGCAAGACTTGGCAGTAACTTCATCGGGTTCGGAGCGAACATCTGAGCGAGTACCAAGACAAGAAAGATTTCTCCGGACCTCAAATGGGCTACATCGACAGATGCAACAAGAAGCGCAAGGAAATGGATTTTTTCATGGAATTATTCGGGGAGACGGCAGATTTCATCGTAAGTAGGACCAACCAATTCATGGGAGAGAGGGCCAGCAATGCCAAATGCAGCAAACGAAAAATCAAGTCAACCAACACACCAGGATGAAACAACAATGCAGGGACTTCAAGTCGTGGGGTGCCATCGGCCGTAAAGGACAATGTCGCCATGGTCAACTCAACAGTCGAGTCAATGGTTCAGCCACCACCACCACCACAACCTGTCATAACTTACTGCCAGTTTTTGCCACTCAGTGAAAGTCCCAGCAATCCACAGCTGGAAAAAAAATACTACAACGAGACGTCCCCATAGAGAAGCCTCCAGTTCGAGCCAACCACAGCCGCCAAGGCCAGAATCAGACCTCACCGTGGAGGAGGACGAATCAGAGTACCCATATTGCTGCAAGGAAAATGAGGACTACTACGAAGGCAGCAGCAAAGAATCAGTCAACGATGAGTTAGAGGACGAGTTGGACGACGAACTAAAAGAAACCGAGTCAGAGGATGATGCCGAAACCTACCTTATGACGTCCAGCAGTGAGGAGGAAGAAACAAGGCCAAACAATCCACCACGACCGCCGATGAGGTACAGTCCACCACGATCACTAAGGCCAGACAGTCCACCACAACCACCAACCTTAACAGAAACCCTGCCCACTACTCCCATGCCAATGCCAGGTTGTCCAACACTGCAATCCTCAGAAGCGACATTGCCCCCATATGAGCCCGGTTGGTCGCTCCTACTACGCCGTCCCACACCAGCATAGGAGGTCTCGTCGACCAGAGAACTATGGTTCACCCGATATCGCAAGCCAGAAGAAAGAGCTGCAACCTCCCTGCCGCTGCCGCGCATGAGACGAACCAAAAGAGGAGTCGTTCCCATTCCTCGGGGTCTTTCAGGTAGATTCATAAGTCATTGTAATGAATCCGAAGAGGTAATCTGCAAGAGCCACCACAACAACAGCCAACGTAGTAGAGCCACCACCCCCACAATCACCGCCACCATCACCGGAACAGAGTAAACTAGAAGCTATGAAACGGCGATGGCGAGTTGTACTGTATGACAAGATCTACAGAAGTAATATGTTCCCAGTAATACCAGACCGGCCACCAATGTTCCCCTCAGCCACCCCCGCACCAAAAAAGAAGACGATTATTGCCTCCACGAATTGGCTACCTCCAGAAGATGCAACGGGCCAGGATATCCAATATGTCAATCACCGTTTCAGCCAACATCAGTCTCAGCTAAGCATTCCCCTGCAGAACTGCCAGAAGATCCGACATCGCCAAACCAGCCGGTGCAAATCCAAAGGGAAGAAACAGGGTTCACTTCCAACAATAGCCAAGAGCAAGCTGCCAACGAAACACCATCAACAGTCGTCTCATCGCTAATCCCTCAGCCAGGGGAACAAGCAGAGGCTACTTCCACCTCCAACTCCAACCAAGACCCAACAGTAACGACCACCATGCAAGCATGCCAAACGTCGCCGAAACGGAAAAAACCGCATCCTACTCCCAAGTGGGTACCATTGACGAAAGACGAGTTTCTGGATTTCATCGGGATACTGGTAATCATGGGCTACAACTACTTGCCGCTACAACAATCTACACCGCGCGCCACTACCTCAACCAGGGTTACACCATCATCTGCAACAACCCCTTCATTTTGGCACTGCTGTTTCAGGTCCTCTACGCCAAGCTAGGTTTCTTCGCATGTGGAAGCCTATGCGCCAATGCTGCCGGAATACCATACAAGTTCATGGAGGATTTGTGCAAATTCAAGAAGTAGCATGAACGTGGTGACAGTATCCTGTGGCAGAGCGGCCGACTATTGCTGAGCATCTGGTGCAACACCAAGGCCATCCTTCTACTCAGTACCTACGTGGATCCCTTGGTCGGAAAATGTACCATCAGACGACTCATCGGGGGCCAGAAACACCTAGTTGCTTGCCCGCCGGCAGCCACTACTTACACGGAGGGCATGAATGGCATGGACATGACCAATCTCTTTATCTCCTAGTTCTACGTCGACAGGAGGTCCATAAGATGGCACCGCTACCTCTTCTTCCAAAAACCCAACCAGATTCTCGTCAACGCCAGGCTCAACATGGTCATGGTCTGCCGTACCAAAAAGGCCAGCAAACGCTCCCAGCTGGCTTACCAAAGATAGCTGGCTAACCAACTCATCAATCGTGTGCTCAAGACATGCCCCACAAGACTTCCAGCCTTCTTGGATACCAGTCATCGCCATGAAAAGAGAACGAGGATCCGCAGATTCCAGGTGTGCAGGAAGTGCAGACAGGAACGGCACGAGACCATCTAGTGGTGCGCCACTTGTCGAACGTGTGCACGGACGAAAGCTGAAGAAGTAGGCATGCTGAATGAACTTGTTGGCAGCTGCATCAAGATCGCCTGGATCTCGAGTTTTAGGCAGAATTGCATAGCATTGTATAGCCAACGCCGAATAAACTTTTTAACCTTTGATCCGAATTATGTTTTTCCTTTGCCTAACTGTGACTTTGACTTTTCAGGAAAAGACTAAACGCCCCTAGCCTCATTGTCGCTGGACCTGGTATTCATCGTGCCTTCAGGGAGTCTTCACCCAGTCTGAAACCACGATGAATGCTAAGTCTCGTGTGACGACGGAGTGTGGGGTTTTGTTTGGGTAGGGCTTTATACAAATTCACCAGGTATTGCGATATTAACCATCACCATATGGGATTATTGAAAAAGTAGTAAAAAAAAGACACACCCTGTGGGATCTGGCAACACTTGGACTTAGCCAAATTCTCCGGGTATAGCTATGTTAACCGTCACCATTTTAAGGGTAAAAAAAGCCAAACTCCACCATTGCGGAGCTTGGCTAGTATGTGGGTCTCTTTTGATGCAGGGATGGTAGAGACCAAGTCCATCCCTCAGTACAAAATCCCATTTTTTGGACTTAAATCACCAAGTCATCATCCAGTAAGGTCGTCCTAAGGCTTGTCAGTTAGTCAGTAAGCAAGGGAGTAGTGGTCTCTGCCCCCCACCACACCCTCATGATCGCCTCGACAGTCATCGATCGCCTAACCTTCAAGACCAGAAGGAAAGACGGGTCTCAGGTGGATCACTACAATTTTCCAACGTTTTGACGGAACTCGTCGAAAAACACGACCGTAACCAATGTTCGACACCTAGCCACCTCGTCAGACAGCCAGTTCATGAATGTTTCGTCAAACACCCACTTTAGTCTAGCACCGGCAATGCTCAAAATGACTGCCTTTCAACAAGTTCCAACCAGTCTTTGCTGCAGGTACAATGGCTCAGCTCCAGTTCAGAATAGCGTCACAATCGTCACCAAAACGAAGCCACTAGTCCAACTACTCCAACCAGTTCCAAGAGACTGCTGCTACTGCCTCTCCGAGCTGAAAGGACTCACCGCCACTATCACCACTAGGTCCAGCAGCCTCTCTGGAGATGTGCCACAGGACAAACCCACAGCTCACTGACAAAACGTTGCCACCTGTAAAAATGACTCAAACAGCTTAGAACATTTCAAGCCAGAAGGCGAGGCCAGGCTGCCTGCGCGTACCCAAGTCTTTGCTGCCAGTCCAACGGCCCAACTCCGGTTCAGAATGGCGTACCACTCACCACCGAAGCGTCTCCACTAGTCCAACTACTCCGACCAGCTCAGAGACAGCACACCCTCTAGGGAAACGAGTGCTCACCACCAAGTCTTGGCTACTCGGTCCAACAGCTAAACCTAGTTTAGAAAGGCATACCGATCTTCACCAAGCAAAGCCTCTAGTCCAAACAGCTTCAACCTAGTTTAGAACATAGAGCCAAACGTCGAGGACTACATAATTCTCGTAATTCAGTACAGCTTGACTTATTTGCCGGCGAGACCCAACACCAAAGCCATTAGTCCAAACAGCTCGACCAGTTCAGAACAGAATACCAAAAGGACGAGAGTGCTCACAACTTGCCTCACTTACTCGGTCCAACAGCTGGTTTAGAAAGCCGTACTTATCTCTACCAAGGCCACTAGTCCAAACAGCTCGACTAGCTTAGAACGAAACGTCGTACATAAAGGCAAGGGATCCATCCTCACAATAAGACTGGGGGATCGTCAATGGGGAGCTTACATTTGCACCAGTCTCACAACTCGGTTCGAAGGGTCCGGTTTAGAATGGGGATCTGCCGGCACGAAGGCAAAGGGGATCCGTCACTCACCGCCAAAGAGTCGCCACTAGTCCAAACAACTAGACCAGCCTAGAACATCGGGACCACAGTGCTATCAGCCAAGTCTTTCGCCACCGGTCCAATGGCTCCTCTCCAGATCAGGGTGGCAGATCTAGGCCCGATGGCGAGGACCCACCAACTCATCACCGAAGTACTGCTACTAGTCCAATGGCTGCAACCAGGTTTGAGCGAAGAACCCACAGACCACCCACATCAATAAGCCAACCAATGCCGAGTTATGCCGTGTTCTCATCCCTCCCGGGCAGGTGGTGATACGACGTCAAGGCTTGACATATCTCACGGTTTTGTGCCACTCAGGTTTAGTCACGAGAACTAATCCCTACGACTCGCACGACATTACCACTTGGCCGATACCTTCACCGATGCACAGTACGAAATCAACACCAGCAAATAACCACTCACAGAGACATCAAAGAGAATCGGGAATTTCTTTCTCGTAACAAGCTCGGTATACTACCCGTAACCTACCGCCACGTAGCCAGTGCGCCCACGAGATTCCGAAGAATCATGGGACGATCAAAGACCTGACAGAGTAACATGATTGGCAGGCCCCGGGCTCCCTTTTACTCATGCACTACAAGCCTGGTATACTACCTGTCAACTACACGCCACGTAGCCAGTATGCAAAGAGATTCCGAAGAATCACGGGACGATCAAAGACCTGACGGAGTAACATAAATAGCAGGCCCCGGGGTCGCAGTCTTTCACACCCTATTCTCGCACTCGACATCAATGTTCCCCAGACAAAGAGCAGCTAAGGCACTCCTAATCCAAGACACAGAGGCATGAGGCAATGAGCCAGGATCGTCTCCTTACTCAAAACTAAGAACGCGGCTCAGCATGCTACCTTTACCTGCCTGGCCGCAGCCCGAAGACTGAAGGAGTAAGATTATGGTAGGGCTAACACGCTAAAGTTCAAACTCTTACAGCAGAACATCAACAGACTCTTTCGCCCACAGCCAACACATCCTGAAATCAGAAATGCCTAGACGCACACGACTCTGGCATATCAGCCAGTAGGGTCACACTGCTCGTCGCCAAGTCTTTGCTGCCGGTCCAACGGCTGAACTCGAGTTCGGAATGGCATACCACTCGTCACCACAGTGTTGCCACTAGTCCAACTTCTCCGACCAGCTCAGAATCAGCACACCCTCAAGGGGAACGAGTGCTCACCACCAATTCTTTGCTACTCGGTCCAACGGCTCAACCCAGTTCAGATCGACGTACCAATTTTCACCAAGCAAAGCCACTAGGCCAAACAGCTCCAACCTAGTTTAGAACATCGATTCCACCATCAATGACTTACAGAGCTCATCACCAGTTTTGCAATTCGGTCCAGTTTGACTTATGAGGAGTGGGGTCTGCCAGCAAAACCCACAACCAAAGCCACTAGTCCAAACAGCTCGATCAGCTTAAAATGAAACGTCGTACCTAAGGCAAGGGATCCTTACTTACAAGAAGACTGGGGGATCGTAGATGGAACAGCTTACGTTTGCACCAGTTTAGCAACTCGGTCCGAAGGGTCAACTCCGGTTTAGAACGGGGATCTGCCTGCACGAAGGCAAGGGGGATCCGTCGCTCACCAGTAAAGCATTGCCACAAGGTCCAAACTGCTCGACTATCCTAGAACGTCGGGACGACAGTGCTCATTGGCCAAATCTTCGTCGCCACCGGTCCAATGGCTCAACTCCACATCAGAATGGCAAATCCAAGCCCGAAGGCGAGAACCAAACGATTCATTATCGAAGCATCGCCACTAGTCCAATGGCTCCAAGCAGTTTAAAACAAAGGACCCATATGCCGCATACACTAACAAACCAACCTATGCCGAGTTATGCCGTGCTCTCATCCCGCCCGGTCGAAGCGGGATGCTGCCAACGCAGCTAATCCACCCCCACGCGCATTTTAAGCCTATCCACATGTTATTTTCTTTACTACGCATTTTTTAAAATTTTGATTGCACTGGTTTTTTTTTTCCCTACTAGTCATGTAGTGTGATCGGCATTTGGCGATGACAAAATTGTCATTAATAAACAGGACAGAAAGCCAAACGGGCTCGATTAATAGTGATCAATTAAATAGGGAATGTAAAAGATTTACATTTATTTTAGTTGTTAGTTACCGAATTCTCAGAACAAATTATTCGGCAATAACTATTTGTAACAAATATTGACTAACATATACTGTGAGGCGCCTTCAAGAAAAATCCAGGAAGTCGTCCCTACGTTAAAAATTTTCATGCATGCTCATGTTGGACATGGGACTACCATCTACAAAGTTAATGACCTTGTTGATGTTATGGTAATATGATGACTACCGCATCACCAACTTTAAATTACTCTCTAAATTAAAATGACCGTATTTAAAAGTTATTTTGTTCCAAATGACTGTTTTTCAGTGTTACACCCCTTTTTGCCAATCAGATCTGACACCGATAAACTAATCGAGTACTGGGATCCGATAACGAATATTCATTTTATTTTTTTTCTACTAAAATTTGGAAGCTAAGCAAACTTTAATTCAACTTGATTTAGAAATTACAGGACATTGTTAAGAAAAATCTTCAGTTTTATTAATTTGATGATAACTTTCTTGCTCTGTTTTGTCTGCTTTGGAATTGACTTTGTTACCTTCATTTCTCTCCAACAAGTTGTTGTAGGGAAGAGACTCCGTCTTTCTTTAGACAGTTTGGCCGATATAGGTTTTTTGGGGGCAGAAGGAGGGAAATGGCGTAAAGTGTATCACTTGGGATTTGTGAAAGTAGAAGTTTTTTATTTTGTTTGAGGTGGGGAGGGGGGAGGGGGCACAAAAATTATTAGTTGCTCCTACAGAAAAATGTCTAGCTACTGCGATTGGAACTTATTTTTGATTTTGCTAAATGACTTGCGGCCAACGTATTGACTTAAAATTAGCTCTATTCGAATGCTGTCGAAAAAAGGGTAAAACGGTATTTGAACGTCAATTTTTGGCAAAATTATAGAAAAAATTAAATTTGACCGATAATGAATAAATGGGTGAAAAGTGCACATTAACAACAATTAAAAAAACTGTAAAATAAAGGCAGTAACACTGTAGGTTGTGAAGTTCAACAAGATAACTCCCAAACTGCAAAATAACTGCAGGTTTCAGCAGGCCAACTCAGATACTGCAAAATAACTGCAGTTTACCAATAGTGAAAGTGACGTTGTGTCACTTTTTAAATTATGAACAAAGTTGTATGGTACAAGAAAGGGTTAGTATGGTGTAGAACAATTAATGCCAATTGACTGTTTAAAGTCAAGCCAACAGTTGCATAACTTTAGCGGATATCCATAAAATACAAAACTTGGAACCATATACATTAACGCTTAGTGACTGGCTAGTATATAAGGCTGGATGACAACTTACACCATTGTAAGTAACGTAAGAGCTTATTAGGCTTGGTATGCTTCTATGTAGAGAATTAAACTTGTAGAACCGAAACATTCATTACTGTTCACAAACAGCCTATTCTAAGATTAATGTTTGAATGGTTCTTGGAATTTATATTATGATTTTTTCTTTATTTTAATACCAAAAGCAATTATTGGAAAAAACTGAAGTTTAACTACAGTTAGAACTGAAGTTTAACTACAGTTTGAACTGCAGTTTAACTACAGTTTGAACTGCAGTTTAACTGCAGTTTGAAGTGCAGTTTTTTTTGAGGTGGGCAATTTACTGCACTTTTACTGCACTTTTTTTCTGTAGTTTTTCTGCAGTTCATTTTCAGCAGGGAGAGTAGCACACAACAACAGCTTTGGCAAATCAGCAACATTGCCCAGTAGCTTTCACCAAATGGGGAGTGATGGAGCGGAATATCTTTAAACTTTGTTCGTGGATGAGTCACGACCCTTCTCCTAGCATGACACTCGGTATAAGTACCCCGCAGAGACCCCCAAATGGATTTTCGGAAAAGACCAAAGGGATGCTATTCCCACCGCAGCCTTCCAGTGATCGATACAGCTTCATGTTGTCCCACAGCCCTGTGAGGGCTAACTCAAACAAGGCAGGCCAGTCCGGGTACTCTCCAGGTTACCCCAGGCCTGAGTCTGGGACAACAACGAGGAAGGGGACCCCACCCGTCTGGATGGACACCATGGCTTTTCCTGATTGTGTTCGAATCCCTCCCATTAGGGATGATCATTTCCTTAGGACACGCTTGGCGGTTCATGAGACACCGTAGTGATCCTTTCGCAGGTTCACCTACTGAAACCTTGTTACGACAAGTCAAGTCAAGTTTTGCACCGTTGTTCAAACACGGAGCAGAATGACCTTGAAGGCCACCTGCAGCCACGTCAGTCCGAGGTACTCAACTAGTCATCAATGGGTTGTAGCGACGGGCCGTGTGTACAAAGGGTAGGGTCATATTCGACACGAGATGCTGACTCGTGCAAGCTGGGAATTCTTGGTCCACGGGAAGAATTGCATACCCCGATCACAATCACGAACGATATGCTAACATTTCCCGGAGTCCTCTCGGACCAAGAAACTCTTTGAATCGTCCACTGTAGCCCGCTTGCAGCCCCGGACATCTAAGGGCATAACAGACATGAACTGGCTCTCTTTCTTGCGACTTTAACGCCACTAATCCCTCTAAAAAGTTCAACATAGTGTCCTCGGATACAACCGATTCTAGTTAAAGGCGAGAGTCACGCCAGTTTTGTGCGGAATTAACGGCCAGCTTAAGCCAGTGGCTGTACGGCCATGCACCACCACCCACTGAATCAAGAAAGAGCTCTCAATCTGTCAATCATAACAGTATCCGGGCCGGGTGAGTTTTCCCATGTTGAGTCGAATTAAGCCGCAGGCTCCACTCTTTGTGGTACCATTTCATCAATTCCTTTAAGTTTCAGCTTTGCAACCATACTTCCCTCAGAATCCAAACACTTTGCTTTCCCGGAAGCTGCCTGCCAAGTCATAGAAGAAACCCAGGCGGATCGTTGGTCGGCATCGTTTATGGTTAGAACTAGGGTGGTATCTGATCGCCTTCGAACCTCTAACTTTCGTTCTTGATTAATGAAAACATTCTTGGCAAATGCTTTCACTTCGGTATGTCCTACGGCGGTTCAAGAATTTCACCTCTCATGCCGTGGTACGGATGCCCCCGTCTGTTCCTATGAATCATTACCTAGGGTTCAGTAAATGAACAGAATAGAACCGAGGACCTATTCCATTATTCCATGCTTTGCTACGCGGGCGTGGACTCACCTGCTTGGAGCACTCTAATTTGTTCAAAGTAAAATCGTTACCAGCCTGTCGTGCCTGTACGAGACTGGTTGTTGCCACGGCAGTCTGATCGTGACAGTACGAGGATGGCAATTGTAACCAGAGGTGACTGGCTGCCTCGCAGCTAAGATCCAAGCAAAACCACTTCGCCCACCACTCAAGCACTCCCAGTCCAAAACGGAGACATGTAAAGCAAGAAAGTTAGAATCGTCTACTTACTCAAGCTCAAACACGGCCTGACATGCTACCCTTGCATACCCATCCATAGCACGAAGACCGACGGAGCAAGCTTACGGCAGGGCCAAGCCGCTAACTCTTTCAGCGGGACTCACCGGATTCACAGGCCTGCAGCCAACGTCATCCCGAACCAGTTCTGGGCGCAAGATGGGCAGTCAGACTACTATGCAAGCGAGTCTAGTCAAACACTATTTCCAGCTATGCCTAGGATGACACCCTTGCGTGCCCGCCACGCAGCCAGCGTGCCCTAATCATCCGTAGAATCATGGGACAATCAAAGACCGATGCAGCAAGATTACGGTAGGCATCAGACAAGGCATCAGTGCTCGTCCACAGTATAATACCAGTCTCTTAAATGCATTCTCAACCTATAAGGCCGAAGCCAAAGGATAAAGGCCCAGCCAAGGATTTATAGCACAAAAGCCGAGACTCCCAAGTCACGTCACGGCACTGCTGCTTCCAGGCTCAAAGCTCGTCAACAGCTACCATTCCCCGAAATGTCATGCCTACGGCGCCCAAGTGCTGATCCCTTCCTGTGACGTCGCACAGCAAGATCAACAAAGCAGCAGGTATGTCCCAAGCAACTTCTGAATATCGTCCTTTTGTGTCACGCTCTTTTCGGTCACGAGGACGGGCGGTGTCTCTCATACAGAGCACATTTTTGGTTTTTGCAATTTTCTCCAGGTTTGCCCTCAACACTTTGACAGAACCCCGCTTTCCATTCAGCTTTCAAGCGCTACTTGCCCATCTTACTTTCTTTTATTTCGTACATGCGGTCACACGGTATCACAAAACCAAATCATCTTACAGAATTCTGTCAATCCCATCATTTACGGGTTCAGGCACGCTGCGCTAAAGCGCGGTCAGGAACACGACTGCACCAGACAGCCGCCATTCCATAGTGCATTCCTTTGGCAATGTGCGGGACACTGCTAGACGCCATAATTGGGGCCACAGCGCATTTATCCCTCTGTGGTAGAGAAGGACGCAATTTGCATTAATCCCCGGTGTTGCTTTCGAAGTTCCCACGAGTTCCAGCAAGCAATAAATAAAAAGACATGCTGGCTTACCTCCGGAGAATTCATCGAGTACCAAAGTGTACATAGAAGATGGAATTTAGGCGAACCCAGGTAGTCCTTCCTTTAAAGTACCCGATCTGGCCTTACCTGCCTGCACCACCAGTCATTTGCCCGAACCATGCAAACAAGACGTAAACACAGACCGATGATGCTAGCCGACTTCGTGTGCCCTAGCCGAAAAACTAAACACACTCCGTCATCGTAGCAGCTAACCCGTCCTTCGTGCCCCTGAACCATCCGAAGCAGACGTAGAGCACTCAGACTGCAGAAAGCAAGTCAGTAACCGTTGCCACCCCATTACTCCTTCAGTTAGGACACCGAGGTGGTTGAGAGCGTTTCGGCGGGTCTGCATAGCTGAACAGAACCCTCGACTCTCAGCAGGTTTTCTTGGCATGTGAGAATAGCACATCTGTTTGTTTTGGACACGCCAACCTGCTCTCCCCATTCCTTCGCTGTCAACTTTATCCACGTTCTACATCTCTGCATTTATCGTGCGAAAATGGCATTCCTTCGGACAACTTTTCAATGCCATGTATCTCTCACCGAGCCCTTCTCTCTCGTCTCCAGTGTGGGTCTGTACCTTCATGGTTGAAGTTCACATAGGTTTATTAGCATGTGGCTAAACTTGGTGTTGAGAAGTAATCTTCCTCCATCTCCATTCGTGAGCGCGAGTCATTTCGACTACTTAGTGCTCCAGATCACAAGAACATCGGTCGTAAGAGTAAGGATGCGACCTGATCAGGGCCGTTATTTAAACCTAAGACCGAGGCAGAAGCAACGTGAGTAGGGGAAAAGGCGATTATCCGTCACGAACGAACGAACGAACACACACCAATGGGTCAAAGGTCAAGGTCATGGGTCGAGGTCAAAGGTCATGGATCAAAGGTCACGAGGTCAAGGTCAATGTCATGGGTCAAAGGTCATGGGTCAAGGTCAGGGATCAAAGGTCATGGGGTCAAGTCAAAAGTCAACCTCACCCCCACGGGCCCCACCCCACGGGCCACCCCACCCTATATGCCGTCGATCTGGACGAGGGGGGAAATCACATTTTGTCGATCTGGACGTGTGGGTTTTTCGTCACCACCCTCCCCACCAACCCATGGGACCCCGCCACCTTCCAACCATTGAAAATCGTCGATCTGGACGAGCGTGGGAAATCAAATTTAGTCGATCTGGAAGAGGGTGGGAAATTAAATTTTGTCGATCTGGACGAGGGGGTTTTTCTCCCTCCCCCACTAACGTCAATCTGGGGAAAGGGGTTTTTAGCACCCTCCCTACGCACACACACACACACACACAAATCATGGGACTCGAACCTTTGAACATCATCAATCCGAACGAGGGTGGGAGAGCACAATTTTGACAATCTGGATGAAGGATAAATGTAAATTTCCTAAATCTACGGTACTCTACATCAGGATGGCCCGCGAACCATCTCAAGTTCTACACATATAAAAAACATCACCTTATCGTCATCTATCATGAATGAAATACTTACATAGAATATTATTGTTCTCTTCTGCTTTTATACTCACCCCAGCTCCCCGAGCGACTGTGGACTCCAGTTAGTTAAGTAGCCATGTAATAGAGCACAAGCGACCTTACAGTTACAAGTTGAGCTTTATGTAGTCCAAGTGGGTGCACGATGTGTTTGTCCCAGGCTGGTCGGGAAGAGACTGCCTCTAACCTCTCACCTCTCGATGCATGGATCCCGCACGCTGGTGATTTCTTTCTTCTCCCACATACATTGATCAGCTTCTTTGTACTGAAGAAAATAACAAAAAGTCCATGTTTTCCTCCTTAATTGAAGATTGTGACGGGCTCCAACCATGAAGCCCGTCACAGTGATGACCAACCGAACAAATGCAACATCGTCACCCCCCAAAAATAATCTTCAATTAAGGAAAATAATCACAGAAAAACGTGCACATATACTTAGTACGATGTTAGATATCTAGTTTCCACACTCAAGTCAAGTTGAGCAGGACAGACAGCCTTCAATCTTTGAAATGTTTCTAACAAATAAATAAAAAAAATTTTAATTACTACACCATGTTTAGCATATATTATTTAATACAACCAAAAGCAAGACATAGAAAATAATAGTACTCCTCCTGAGTTAAACAATGTGTTTTTTGAACTAACGGGTTTAAAACCATATAAAAAACCCAACAAACAGAATTAAACTTAGCACTATTTAGTGTAACCCTTAAGTTCCATACTGTCATCAATCTTCTTTCTTCCTTTCATCCGTGGCTTCCATCAACGAGCTGCCGATCGACCATGAGGAGGGGATTGATGACACTTCCGGTACTGTCAATCTAGGGGAGGGAAGCAGAACAAAAGGAATTTATTTTAGACTAAATGACACATTGACAAAATAATGCGTGCATTATGTTTTCTACTTACAAAGAGTGCTGCTTCTTTTTCTGCTCCTCTTTCTTTTTAATGTTTAAAAGCCTCCACTTCTCCTTGGTATGGGTTATATCTTCTTCCGTCATATTTACCCTACGCGCTGCCATTCTTTTTCTATTGTCAACTCTCTTCTTTTCTTTCTGATCTTCGTCCATATTTTCACGTGCTGTTGCCATTCTTTTTCTAGCTTCTTCATTAGCTTTATCCTTCTGATCTTCGTCCATATTTTCACGTGCTGTTGCTATTCTTTTTCTAGCTTCTTCATTAGCATTATCCTTCTAGTCTTCGTCCATATTTTCATGTGCTGTCGCCATTCTTTTTCTAGCTTCTTCATTAGCTTTAACCTTCTGATCTTTAGTCATCTCTCTCCGTCTTTTGCTCATGTTCGCAGTCTTCTCTCGCCTCTGCTCGGTTTTTCTGAGTTTCTCTTCAGCTTCTCTGTTAACTCTTGTTTCCATCTTTTCCTGTCTTTCAACATTTTCCTTATCTTTCACCTCTCGTGCTTCTGTTTCTTCCAAATCACTGTCAATGTCGATGTCTGAATCGAAATGATCTTCCGACGTCCATGCGCGTACGTAGTCACACCATCTTCATCGATGTACCTTTTATCGTCATAAGGTGAGAGTAGTTTCTTACTGACAATGTTGGTGGTTATTTGATGAGCTTTACTCGATATTGTCGACCATGTACCAGTCTTTACAATGTGCTCATGTAAACACTCCTTGTAATCGCTGTGCGTAATGCGATGTTTCATGTAGGTCTTGCTGATGCCCCTTGCAGTTTGCTTCGTTCGTTGTTGCTCCGTCACACACGAGTACATCTTGGCTCGCAACCCTATAAACTCAACAATAGGATCACCACCTTGCTCATCCTTGAAGTATCCCAACTTTTGTTTGTTTTTGTCGGTGTAGGATGGATGATCTAGTGGGTAATTACTAGTATCAAATAGGTCCGTCTTCCTCATGTCTTCGTAGAGGTCTTGGGTCTCAATTTCATACGTGAGAGAGTCAGTATCCGTGAAGAGAAGCTTAGCCTTGGCTCCGTATGTGGGTAGGACATACTCGTAATGAAACTGGTACATGACCAGCTTGCTCAGCTCGAGTATGGTGAATCCCAGGTACGTTGGTAGATCGCACTTCACACTAAGTGCCTTGAGCAGTACGGATATCAGGTCGCTCTTCAGAATCTGAAATGAATCCGGCAAAGAGGTGTACTTGACGCATTTTGAGGCATTCTTCACGATCTTTACTGACTTGCGGTTTTATTTATTCTCGATCGTCTTCCCAAAAACCGAATTGTTTAACAATTTGTAAAAGTCCTTCTTGAAGGCATTCGTCACGGTCTGTCTCTTTTCCGTATTCGCGTCGATGTAAGGACGCAACCAAGCCCGCTGATGGAAGCGGAGAATCCTGTAGGTCTGATGCAGAATCATTCCGTGCTTCAAGTAGAATTTGAGGTTTCTGTAGTGAACCACGTACTTCTTTTTGTCGTACAGAGTGGAAACCAACTTGACGGTTGGCTTGATGGTGTGGTCAAGCTCTTCCACGACTCTTTCCGTGAACTCGGACACATCTGCTATGGCTAGTTTCTCCGGTGCCAAGGGATAGTCGCTGTGGGATTCGTGCAACTCTACTAGATAGTCGAGATCGACCATCAAGATGTATCCAGTATCATCGTGATCGCTGCATTCGTCGAGGTTAAACTCTCGAATTTCTTTCTTGGTAAGCCAAGTAAATTCCGAAATAGGAAGGGGCTCGCTCATTGCTTTACCATACAAGTTGTTGGCGTCAGCATTCAATAGGAAGATGGAAGGTTTTGTTGGGTCGTAACTTTCCATGTAACTGTTGTTGGCGACGGCGTGCCCCTTTCCGATGTAGGCTAATCTACCTCTTATACCAGAGGAAATAAAATTGTGTTTGTTCACGTGGGTAAACAACTCCAATCCCACTTTAGTCATGCACAGAATAGCCGCCCAACTGAAACCTGGGGTAGACAGGTAATAACATGGGTCCAGTCTGTAACTGGTTAAGCATAATCTGCGAAAGCATTCAAAAGCCTGTGCCAAGATGTAAACGTCTACCATCTGGTAAACGGTGTGGTAGCTGGCGAATGTTTTGTCACTAAGCTGGTTTCATAATACTTTGGCATCTTCGTAATCGCCATCGCTGGTTCCTTCTTCTTTGATGGCTGAATAGAAGGCTTGTTTTGGGGGCAGCTCCGTCTCTTCAAACACGCTCTCGTTCGTGACGTATTCATACGGGTAATGGCCCTTCAGCGTAAGCATTTCCAAAATCTCGTCACTGTACCCGGGAAACAATTTACCGAGAGGACTTTCCTTCACCCGCAAACTTTCCTTCAAGATGTTAAACTCTCCGCCGCTCTTCTTGTAATTTTCAGCCAGTGTGGCGAGGGAGGTGCTCAAGAAACCGAACGAGTCTAAAAACCTGAGGGTCACCTGAGGAGGATCTTTTTTGTGACGCACGTACAAGTCAACGCTCATGCTTCGGAATCGTTCGGAGGTTCTAGCTATGATTTTTACTTCGTTCTGGAACCTTTGTACGGCCTGAATCAGTAAAGCCAAGCCATGGAAACAAACCGGGATGGTGGCTATCTCTTTAGCCTTCAAGTTGCATTTGTTGCAGGCTGCTCCACGAAACTTACCGGTCCAGTGGCAGTGGTCCCTCACCTTTTTCATGCCAACGAATGATTTTCTGCAGTAATGACACGATGTTGCCTGCTTGAAGTCGATTAATTCTTGCGGCGACAGTTTCAAGGCCTTGGGGTTGGACAGTATGTCTCAAAATTTGTCGCAAATTTTCTTCAAAGCTGCCACAAAATGCTCCACAGCATCAGTTCCGTAGTAGTAAGAATGTGATACTATTTCTTCTTCCGGACCGATAACAACGTACCCATAACTGATAGGTACGTGTTTGCTGATGATGGCACTTTTTGAAGACAATGGAGCCTGTGTTGGTACTAACATGCATTAAAAGTCCGCATAAACTACCCACTTGTGCGGGTTCTGTCGCTCGAAACGATTAAATGACAATGTGTTTTTTCCAGGCTCCAGAAAGGTCAAGGCTTGCGTCAAATTGATGGCTAAACATTCACTTATGTGCTTCGTTAGAAGATATTCTCTGGTAAGGCAGGAGAAACAGTTCAAGCAGTAATACTTTTTCGTGAGTACCCGACCCTTGGTACTTCAAAAATCCGCCGAGATCCAGGATAGCGCAATAGTGGTAGTTGGGTTCCTCCTTTCCATCAGACATGTACAGTAGATGAATTGGCCGTCTTCCGACAACATTCGTGGTGCATCGAAGAGGGTGAATGGCGTATTCCTCGGTGTACCCTAAGACGTTTACAGACATCCCGTTTCTGTCTTCAAACTCCTTTATTGAGTTCAACTGTACTGGATACTGCAACATGCTGTCTTCGAGAGTGTGGTTTGAGTAAGTTAGATGATCCTTTGAATAGGTACGATTTATCGACGCCAACACTGCGTAAAGAAAGCACTAGTTGTCGTCTTCATTCTTTACGTTTACGATGTATTTTGACTTTCTATCTAACTTTTTAGGTAAAGGAATGTACGAGGTGGCCTGGAAGGGATCGTACCTGCCTAGTTTAACACGAAGGGTGGTAATGCTGTTGACCCTCCAACCGCTTCCCTCTTTGGTAAATTTCTGTATACCCTCATGAATTTTTTCATAGGCTTCATTCACAAACTTCGGTATCCCGGATGAAAGATAGAGTGGTGCGTAGTAGGAGCAGAACACCGCTTCCTGTTTCTCTCCTTGTTTCCCCTCTTTTTTCTCAAATACTACGGAAAGACAAAGTTGGGCCTTGCAGGTGTTGAGAGTCGTTTTGCTGTAGGCCAGTAGGTTAGTTACAGCTCTTCTAGCGACGCACAACAGGCTAAAAGGATCCAAAAGTAAGGCGCTACCTCCTTCATTAAAATTCTGCGTGCACGTCAAGTACTTGTTGTTAAAGGCTTGAAGTACGAAGGGAGGTTCCAGTCTTTCTCCAATGTTGGATGACAGATGGTCGCAAAATTCCTGGCATGGTGGCGTGAAATGTTCGGCGTTCAAGTGCTCGGACAGCGCATCCTTTTCAGGAAACGTATCTTCGCAAAAGGCACAGGTAAACGTTGTCTTGGTGGAAGACGTTTTTCCTCTCTTTTTTAATATCCTAAAAAAGAAAAAGAAAGAATGGAATCCTATAACTTCGTTCTCAGCGATGACACGACAGACTTGCACGCCACTTTCGACACGCCGTTACTCTTGGACTCATCGAAGCAGTATTGCATGGCTTTAGTTAACATTGAAACATATCATAGTTTTCCAAATGTAGATGAAAACCAACAACCTCTTTAACTATAATCCACAGATAACGGTGCCTCGTGGAAAACCATTACTGTATCAACAGGGTCTTACGAAATTTCTGATTTAAACACCTTCATTAATGGCACCCTGCTGCAAGATGGTCAAGGTGACGTTGTCGAGTTGCAGCCAACTATAAACACACTACGGTGCATCTTAAAAATAAAGAAACCCAATTTTCTCTTCTCGTTCCAAGGAGAACGTACATTGAGAGATTTGCTGGGTTTCGAGGATAAGGTATATAGCTACAGTCAACAAGCTCAAGAAAGTGCCAACAGTGTAGCCATATTAAATCTCAACAGTATTCTGATTCACTCGGATATCATCAGTGGATCGTACGTAAATGGTCAGACTGTTCCTACACTGTACAGCTTTTTTCCCAATGTTTCTCCCGGCTACAAGATCGTTCAAACCCCACACAATTTAGTGTACTGGTTAACCAATCAAGACAACCGTCTCCTCAATTTGCGCGGGGAAACTGTTACTATTCGCCAACATCTCAAATCGATGTAGATAAAAAAAGACCATGATTGTATTTCGTAAGTGCCACCAACCGAGTGAGCAGCCGGCAAAAAGACCAAGGACCGATGAACTCACACCGGCCAATCGAACCTTCAAAAACTTTCTCTGGATAGGAAAGATGTAAGGAAAAAAAGAGAGAAATAATGTTTGTATCAGTAGTGCAAAACTACCTAGAACTTGCAGAACCACTGCAGGTCAATGGATCGGTGGATTCGTACATGTATTGTGAGTATTACCCCATTGTTGGTACTAGTCTGAACAACGTGAATCCGAAAATAAGGGTAGCGATTGAAAACCAGGACGCATTCACCCACCCATCATACAGTTACGTGTGTGTGAAAGGAAAGATAGCAAAAGCGACGGATGGATCGGCTTATGCAGACACCGATCTCGTGACGCTCGTAAACAATGGTGTGGACCTTCTGTTCAACAACATTAAGTATCACCTCGGTGACAAGTTGGTGGATGATCTGAATTACCCAGGTTACGCTACAACTATGAAAGGTCTGCTGTCCTATGGAACGTTGGATCAAAGCGGATGGTTAAGTGTGTACTGGAAACTGGACGATGCTGCCTCAAGTGCCACGGCAACGGGATATAAGGGATTTGCGATGCGACGTGACATGATAATCAAGCAGACCGATCCTAAAGGCAGTTTCAGCTTCCTCGTACCCGCTTCGCACTTACTAGGGTTCTTTGAAGACTACAACAAAATCATTTACGGCGCCAAGCAAACTTTGACCATGATGAGGACGGATAACAGCGACGTGTTGTACAAGTCAGCAGCAGCCGACAATGCCACCATGCAACTCACGCATGTCAGCTGGCTCATGCCGCACGTCGTGCCATCCGATGAACAGAAACTACGCCTCTACAAGTTAATCGACAGGGGTGATGATGTCAAGCTAGGATTTCGGCATTGGCACTACAACAGCACCGAGGTACCAACCACTACATCCCACACTTGGCGTTTGATCACGACCTCAGCAATTGAAAAGCCAAGGTGGATCATTCTGGCATTTTCCACCAATCGGGCGAATGATGCAGTCAAGAATCCAGCCGCCTTCGATCATTGTAGTTTGACGGATTGCCACGTGATGTTGAACGGGGAAAGATATCCCTATCTTAACCTCAATCTTAACTTTGGAAGCGGTGACAACGCAACGTTGTATCAAATGTTTATGGACTTTAGAAAGTACAAACTACGGCAGCGGTGACGTATGCGTAGACCCCATTCATTTCAAGAGCACCTACCCACTTGTAGTCCTTGACCAAACAAAGTGAACGATTGCAGTCAGGAGTGGTTGATGTACAAGTAAAGATGCGGTTTGGTGCTGCGGTAGCTGCTAATACGAGATGTCGTGATCGGCGACCGAATGATGAATATGAAGTTGGATCGAGGCAAAGTCGAGGTTGTGTATTAAAAAAAAAGAAAGGGCAAATAAAAAAATGGCAGTCAAAAGGAAACAGAAACGTCCGAGAAAGAAGAGTGTTAAGCGCGGTGGGTTCTTACCTCTCCTAATTCCGTTATTTGCCGCCATTGCAGGTGGTGTGAGTGCTTTAGGAACGGGAGGAGCTGCGATAGCATCGGCAGTAAACAAAGCAAAGAGGGATCCAAAAGCACTAGAAGAGGCTAGACGACACAACCTTTGTGATGGAAGGAAAGGGGTTGAGTTTAAAAAAAGGCAGCTCGCGGCAATTGGCGGCCCTCGCAAAAGGTTGGCAGAGGACTCTACTTGAAGCCACAAAAGGTCTGATACCTCTACAACGCCCGCTATCCACCATCGATATTGACAACTTTACCAATGTTAAAGATTCGTCGCTACAGGGGTGCATTCAGTAAAAACAAGCTACCCTCCGCGATATGGAAAGGTGGGGAATGCTGCATTGTGAATGCTGCGGAGCCGTCACTATGTGTGTCTTAACTGACCAGTCTGACCTGGCTGAGAAGGGACTCGTGACGTGAAATGATACGATGTTATAGCACGACTTTTCAACAAATTCTTTCGTCGTGATGTCCCACGGATCGACTGGCGGAGCGACATCCGTTATGTGCTTCCCTTGTGCCAGTAACGGAGTTCTTTCGCCATTCAGACTCAAAAAGTTCTTGTCCAGATAACTCTTGTTAACCGCATCGAGGCTGTTGCGTGGAACTGCTACTTCTCTGACGCGCCTCTTTTTAGCAGAAAAATTATCATTCTCGAGTATCATCGCGTTTGCTTTCAAGTCACTCGCTTGTTGTTGCAAATCAGTCTGTAGAGATGTCACTTGCGAAAATATGACACTATCGGTTGGTTGGATCGCCTCTGCAACGTTCGTCAATCTTTTGGCGTGCAGATTGAAATGACCATCCAGTGTCAGAACAAAACCTATGCCCTTTACACCACGTTGGCTAGACGTAGTGCGCTCCGACTGCCCGAATATGTTGACAGACATGGCCCTTTTTTCATAATAAAAAAATGGCTACGGTAATAAATTACGATTTCGGGTCTGATGAAGCTAAACACCCCTTTTTACCATCTAACATACGCTGCTTGTTCGTTGGGCCAACAAACTGTGGGAAAACTAACCTCTTGCTTAATTTTTTATGTAATGATGGTTGGCTCGCATACGACAAGCTGTACGTTTACAGCAACACCCTTTGTCAATCAAAGTACCGTACGTTAAAAGCCGCGTTTACCGAACTCGAAAAGCAACTCGGTAAAGAAATTGCCTTTTTCCACAGTTCGCAAGCAGAATTGACCCCGCCGGAAAACCTGGATCCCAGCATCCGTAACACGTTGGTATTTGATGACGTTTTGCTAGATAAACAAAATATAATATAGAGGTATTTCGCTCAGGGACGACACTCCAACGCCAACGTGTTTTACTACAGCCAGTCTTACACCAGGGTTCCCAAACAAGTGGTTCGTGATAATGCCAACTTGCTACAGTTATTTCCACAAGATGAATTAAACTTGAAACACGTCTACGAAAATCATGTAGGAGGAGACATGGACTTTGACGAGTTTAAACGTATGTGTAGAACGTGGTGGAAACGTCCTTTCAGCTTTCTTACGATCGATAAAACGAGAACGTTAACGAGGGGACGTTATAACTGCATGTTTAAAATTATGAAAGAAAAAAAGAGGTCGTGAATAACATGGAGGACAAGCGGAAAGTCGTTGCTCTACGTAAAAAATTGGCAAAAAAGTTTAAGACTCAAAAGATGGGAAAACAGTCTGACGAAGCAGCGTTACAGCAGTTTTTCAAGCCAGTGACAGACCCTCTGAAAGCTATAACGTCGATAAAGACTGCAACAGCACCTCCTCCAATTTCCGAAGAAAGCGAAGAAGAAATTCCTTCGCCTGCCCTGAAACTTGCCAAGTATGAACAAGATGGGGGGGGGGGATTGAGGCTTAATGAACAAGATGAACCAGCCGATGAAGAGGATGAGGAATATGAGTTCTACGAGGCAGATCAGCTGCAGCAGTCTTCACCTGCTAGACTATAAGAATCATCTCCTAGGCTGGAAGAGTCACCAGCCGGTGCAGAAGCGGCGCCAGTGACACCATCACTCGTGTATGCTGGAACCAGCAAAGGTTACAAGTACACACCGACGCTATCCGCTCATTCGGCTAGTCGACGAGTTTCAACACCGCCCTCCATTCCTCTTCTTGGAACCTACGTACCCTCGCCAGTTTGCTACCAAATGCAGTAATAGGAAATACTGCTGCCCACTATTTAAATCACTACTTTACTCAGCTGAAAGATATTGATCCCGCATTTGGTCTTCGTGAAATGGAGATCGGGGACAAGACCGTTAAAATATTCGAGAACGATGTCATAGTAGCTGGTAAGCAATATAAGGGCCGTAGACAATTGTGGACTCTCCTGTTGTTTAAAGAATTGCCAGATAGTACATATTCGCCGGATGTTTTAGAATCCTATGCTAGCATCCTCAAAGACACTAACGCTATTTACCAGAACATTGATCCTTTAACGAATAAACCGAAAAGTAATCGCTCGCAAAAATATGTGAAAATTATCAAACCGATTTGGAAGGATATGAAGGAGAAAACCGGGGAAGGAATGACAAAAAAGGTTCAGCTGACACGGGTGGAATATAGACACTACGACGATCCCAACCAGTTGGTAGACAGATTAAGGGTACTATACGGCTCGAAGTTGGCTGTTGGTGACTCTCATCAGAACGAAATTGTAGACATTCTTTCCGAATTGGAAGAACGAAAAGTTATAATTTTGAGACAAAAGGTAGCCATCCATCGCAACATATTTGGCGATGAATAAAAAAAATACCTGACATGGACAAGTTGGTTCACGAGCTGCACAAACCGGCGTGACGAAATTTTCCACGTAGGATCGTCAATGTGTTGAGTTTAAATGATCTTTGGGAGGCAGATTTGGTTGACATGTCAAAGTTTTCTCGTCAAATCCAGAGTTTCAAGTTTTTACTTACCGTTATCAATGACATGTCAACGTAAGATTGGGCCGTGCCGATCAAGTCAAAGTCAGGTCCAAATGTTAAGGCTGCTTTCGCCTCAATTTTAAGAAACAATACACCCCCAAACTTATTATTAGTTGACAGAGGCCTCGAATTCTACAATGTGAACTTTCAAAAATTGATGAAGAAGCATACAATAAAACTCTACTCCTCGTACCTGGGGATGAAAGCAACGACTGTAGAACGATTTAATTTATCGTTGAAACAATTGATGTGGAAAGAGTTTACACGACGAGGGAACCATCAGTGGACAGACATTTTGGCGAAAATACTCAGACAGTACAATCACAGATACCATTGAAGTATTTGATAAAGGATACGAGCAGACATGGACCAACGAACTCTTTACGATAAAAAAAAGTATTGAAAACCAACCCAGTCACTTACACACTGAAGGAACATGACGGGACCCCAGTTCGTGGAGCTTTCTACGAATACGAACGACAAAAGAACCATGTTCCAGATTTATTCCTGGTTGAAAAAGTTGTAAAGAAGGGAAAAGATGGAAGATTTCTCGTAAAGTGGAAAGGATATGATGAGAAATATAATAGCTGGGTGGATTAGGTAGCCCAATTGTAAGCAAATCTTTCTATTAAAAAAACAGTTACACAGTTAACACAGTTACTGTTTGTTAAACACAAGCTCCAAGTTCTTTTTTATGGTATGTTTTTCAACATTTTTTGATGACCCATTCCCAATATTGTTTTGATCGTCATCGCTGTTTTTACTAGACCCGCAGCCAGCTTTTCCTCCCATTTACTTGATGGATTGTCTAACACACGTTTAGCAGACTTAGCCAACACATTGTCTGCCTCGTGTCTTTTGTTCAAAAAGAATCCGACATGGCGGACGATGTGGACCAACTTGTGAGAGCTCTATGTATAGCTAAAGTATTGACATCCTCGGACATAAATACCCGCATCGTGGACGATGTTGTCTTTGAAGAGGTGATTGTGGAGGCAGAAAGGAGGGGATTAACTAGAGAAGCGGTGGAAAAGTATGGTGTGCATCCAATTTCAAGTGTCGTTGTTGACAGCAGGAAACAAGATGGCCGTCATGCAGATGAGCGCACAGAAGTGATTCATGTCGTAGAGAAACTGTTTTCAGCGGCCGTGAGGGAGAAGAAACCATCTGCTCCAGATGTTGAACGAGTGGTGCCTGAACGTAATAATGACCGCAGGATAATGGCGTTAAAGAAACAGTATGGGGGCGGTCTGCTGTCTGCTGATATGACAAAATCGCTGATTCTGTTGTGTGGTGAACGGGGAGGCATGTATTCTGTGAAACAAATGTACCTTTACGTTGAAGAGGTTGTAGGTAGGGGTGAAGTGGAAGCTGTTGGCCTTCTGCGAACGGGTAACGCATTTGAAGTGACTCTTGCATCCCCAGCTGCGAAACGCAAATTGTTTGGTGCAAAACTTGTGATAAATGGGTATCCCGTAGACATCTACGACCTACACGACCAGCCTGTTCATGCACGACTGCACTGGCTCCCACACAGTGTCAAGCCAGCAGATGTTGCAACAGCATTTCAGGACTTCGGGACACTAGAAACCCACTCCTTCGAGCGCCTCGTAATAAGGGGAGAGGAAGTATGTGACACGGCGGTTCGTCTTGTTACATTTCGCCTGAAACCATTCAAGACATTTGAAAGTGGCCCGAACATTTGCGTGGTGAAGGGGATGCCATCATTGCTGGTTGTCGCAGACCGCCCACCACAGTGCCTAAGATGCTCGAAAGTCGGGCACTTCTGGCGTGTGTGCACGAGCCTCTATTGTCACGTGTGCGCTGCCTACTATGATCCAAGTCGCCCATGTCACCTGCGAGATAGTCAGGCAGAAGTTGCTAGTGAAGTTGCTGTTAAAGATGCTAGGTTGTGCGCTGTTCCAGCCAGTGAAGTGGGTGTTTTCCCAAAGAATAGTAAAGTGGATGAGGTTCAGTGTAGCTCCAGTATCGGTGTACAACCACTAGGGTCCAGTGCACCGTCTTCTTCTGGTCCCCAGTGTAGAGTCAGCGGCCAGCAGGGAAAAATCCTGTCGCCGGGGCCGATTTCCTTAGCGCCGAGCCCCACCAAGATGGAAGTTAGTGAGTTGACGCCAGGAATTCCGTTGTGTCCGCAAGGTCAGGCGAGTAGAGGAGGGAATGATTTGCCTCCTGCTAGGAAAAAAAAGCGTGGCAATCGTGGCAATCGTTCTCAAACATCGAATGACATACAAGACCAAAATAAGGTGAGTGGTGCGCAGCAGTCGAGTTCTGCTGTCAGCGTCATACGAAACTCCCGTGCTGATGACAATTGCAATGTTGACAGTACGGATCGAGGTCTAAATGTCAGCACAGTGTCTGTAGATGACTCTATGCAATGTTCAGCTGATGTTCATGAAGTTGTGTTTAATGATGAAGGGGGCCCTATGGTGTTTGAAATTGAAGGTGTTGATGTAGGTGTTGCCAGTATAGTAACGGTTAGAAACGAATCTGATGTACAGCTTGGTGGTGTATTAATAGGATGTAGTGCAGGAGAGGAGGGAGAGGTGGGAGTAGGGTAGAGTGGTGAGGTTAGGTTAGGTTCGTCTCACCTATTTGAAATCTGTTGCTTTTTCGATCGCCTCCTGGAATGCCAGGAGTGTAGCAAATAAAACACACGAAATTGAAGAATTGTTGCAACGTGTTGACGTGTTAGGTGTGCAGGAATCTAATCTGATTTCCTATGAGGGTGCAGCTGCTCTCCAGTGCGATTTTATTCCAGGAGGGAAGGGGGTGGGCATTTTTATTAAGTGGACAGTCCCGTATATCCTGTTTCCGTTAGGCGTTGTGCTCTCAGGTTTGAATGCATGTGCTGTTAAGATTAATATGCTGGCAAAGTGGGTGACGGTTGTCGTTGTTCATGCAACAAGCTCATGTAGTACCAATGAGTGGAGAGTTTGGTTGGAGCAGTTCCCCTCCCCTCTCATAGTGTGTGGTGACTTTAACGCCCACCACTATGACTGGGGGTCTCTCCGGGTCGATACTAGCGGGAGGCGTCTGAGTGCAGCCATTGACCAATGTAATCTGTGTGTGATTCATGACGGGTCACCGACTTTTACACGGTGGCAGAAGAATTCTGTGCAGGAGTCAATCCTGGATTTTTTCCTTTGTACGGTGGGGCTAGAGAAATTCTTTAGGTTTTCTGTGTCGGATGACCAGCGGGGCAGTGACCATTTTCCAGTGGTCCTGCATCCCCGCACTGTATGTGCTCCCAGGCAATCTCGTGGAAGGTTACGACCAACTGTAACAAAAGGTAGCATGACAGAGTGGCTTGTCGCGAACAGGATAACTGCCAAACGAAAGAGTGGCGTGCACCAATGTGTTCGCACCAAAAAATCTCAGCCTGTCTGGTGGACTACTCTGTGTTCGTGCGCTGTGCGTGATCATCGCCAAGCGTATAGGCGCTGGAAGAGGCGTCCGAGTGACTCTACCTGGTGTGTGTACCAGGGCACCTCCAAAGAGTCCTCTTATATCATACGGAAGGAGCGTGATTTGTATCCAGATAGAGTCTGTGGTAAGATTTGCAATGCCACCTCGCTTACGAGCGCGTGGCGTGTTGTTGCTAGTGGCTCCGAGCGTGTAACGCAACAGTGGGTCTACGATCCGAAAGGAGGGCCGGGTACAATTCTGAAGGGTGAGGCAATGGCGGATGCCTTTTGTGAAAGGTTTGCGAGTGTATACGCCCTCCCGACAGGCTTGAAACCGCCACTGCCAGTGAGCTGTTCAATTGATGGGTCTCCCACTGATCAACCCTGGGATAACTTGGAATTTTCCTCGGCATTAGCAAAGTGCAGAGATGGTAGTGCTCCCGGTATTGATGGTGTCACGTATGAGGCACTACGTCAACTTGACATTACTTCTGTAACCACCTGTGTGTCCCATTTTCAGGAGTTCCTACAGGGGGGATCTATTCCCGCCGCATGGCTTTTCACCATCATTGTTCCCCTTCATAAGCAGCGGACTACGAGATCCCTGGTGTCTAGCTATAGACCAATCTCCCTCTTATCTAATTTGAGGAAGGTATACGAGCGTATGTTGGTTAAGAGGCTTGAATCACATCTCGAGTACCATGGTTGCTTGTCACCGGTACAATTTGGGTATCGGGCTGGCAGGAATGCCGAGGATGCGGTGCTTTATCTGTTGTCTGGCATTTACGACTCATGGTCGCACGGTCTGGTTGTGGCGGCAGTTTTTTTTAGATATGAAGGCAGCTTACGATACTGTTGATGTTGAATGGGTTCGTCGCGGTCTGCTCGGCATGGGTGTTGGCCCGGGTCTGGTTAAAGCCATCTGTGCCCTTCTGGGCGTTCGCGAATACGCCACTAGGGTAGGGGGATGTTGGTTTTCTGTCGCGAGCTCCAGCAGAGGCCTCCCACAAGGTAGTTGCCTCAGCCCACTGCTGTTTGCCGTTGTAATTAACGAGGTTCTGGTGGAAATAGGGGCATCGAGTAACATTGTCTGCTATGCAGATGACGTGGCTCTGTGGTTTGCGGGCAGCGACCCAGTTCTCTGCTGCCAGTGTGCCGAGGAGAGTGTTGCGCATGTAGCCGACCTCCTCGTTGATCGCGGACTTCTTCTTGCTCCTGAGAAGACTGAGCTGGTGGTTTTCAGCAGGTCACGCCGTAGGCGTGCCGCTCCTGTGTCCATTTGTGTGGGTGGTACGACTGTGACACAAGTTTCAGCAGTCAAGTATCTGGGTATCCTCCTGGATGAGAGGCTAGACTGGAATAGCCATGCTCTAGCTCTCCATGAGCGTGTCAGGTCACGTTCTGCTGTTCTTAAGAGGCTATCGCGAATCCCTGGGGTGAGGCGCGGGTCCCTCCATGCTGTGTTCAGATCGTTCATTCGCTCAGTTCTTGACTATCATCTTCCGTTCTTGTCTATGGATCAGCAGCATGTTTCCATGCTACAGGTTGCTGTGAATGAGTGCTTGAGGATCGTCACGGGATGCCTTGTGTCGACTCCAGTGCATTCACTGTGGATTGAATCCTGTGAGCCACCTCTGCACGTCAGGACAACGGAACTGCTTTGTTCTCTTGGCATGCGCAATGTCAGCAGAGGCATTCAGGACTGCATTCGGAAAATCATCTGTGATTACTGCACCCTGCGTCCGTCTGTTCTGGACATTTTGGGCCCTCTGGGGAAGGTTGCGCGAATCTTGCAGTGCGCGTCTATGGTTTCGCCATTGAGAGTGGCCCGTGCTTTGCCTTTCAGCCCGTGGGTGATGAGTCCTGGTCTGCTTGGTGTTTTTGCAAGTGGTGTCACCGTTTGTGATGTCTTCTGTGATGCATCCTTCTGCAGGGTTGCATGTACTGGGGGTGTAGGAGTAGTGGTTCCATCCCTGAAGCTGTGTTGCAGTCGGAAACTCCTGTCTGTTCCTTCCAGCACTGTATATGAGCTTTGTGCCATCTCGGTTGCACTTGATGTCATCCTGGACTGCGATCTTTGGTCAGTTACTATCATCACGGACTCACAGGCAGCAATTGCAGCTCTCCGGCGCGCAATTGTGACTATCGACTTCACTGACCCAGTTCTGTTTGAAGTTTGTCACAAGCTGTAGGTTGTGTCCCGTCTCGGTCAAGTCAGGCTCTCGTGGGTCAAGGGCCATGCGGGCACAATGGGCAATGAACTGGCGGACGGGCTGACTAGGGCTGCCGCTCAGGATGCGACTGAGTCCATCTCCCCGGTCGCTCTTCCTACAATGCGACGGCCACAGTTGCGTGCCTGGCTGCAGGCTGAGTGGAATAGGGAGTGGTCTGCGGCTCCCACTGGTCGTTTTCTGCACGTGCTACAAGCAGGCTGTTCTTTGTCTTCCCCTCTTGATCTCCTCCCTATTTCAGCATCGAGAATCCTCTCGAGGCTCCGTACGGGTCATTCCCTTCTCGCTGCTCATCGTCACAGGATGGGATGAGCAGCTTCTGCACAGTGTCCCCGCTGCGGCCGGTCAGATCAGACACCGGAGCATTTTCTGCTAGACTGTCCGACTCTACACCCTCAACGAGTGAGCATGCTAAGGTTCATCCGCTCGACGTTACAACCGACTCTGCACTGTTTGCTCTCCTTCGGATTGCCTCAGGGGTTGTTGTCAAGGCTGCGAGCTGTGGCTACTTATGTCAGGGGCTCAGGCGTTCAAGTGTAGCGAGATTTCCCCTCTCCTCTGCTCTCCACCTCGTCTCCTCTCCGGTGATTCATTTGTTGGCACGCAGTTGGTGGGCGTGAGTGTTTTCGTAAGTGAAATTGTAATTGTGTTGATGCTAGTAACTACGGCTGTCATTAAGAGGACTTATTTGATGTGTTGGTTGTATTGGACGTTTGGTTGTATTGATTGGCTGTAGTTGTTGTATTGTTTGCTGTGGGCGCATGACTACGGGTCGCGGCCCCAATAAAAAACAATTTCAATTTCAATTTGTACTATATGCAATATCGTGATTTCTACAGGCTTTATCTAGATTGTTGATACCAGGATCTCCTCGTGCTACAAGCGGTAGTGGACTACTGTGTGCACACAGGGGTTAGGTTGTAGGAGCAGGGGGTGTGATGTGTATTGTTGGGCAATGTGGCTCTGTAGTGATTTTGGTGTAATATGTTTTTCTTTTTGTTTTTTTTAGTTTCTATAATCTTGTTGAGAGCGTACAACTGAGGGTCACGGCTCTTGAATAAAGAATTTGAATTTGAATTCCTCGTGCTAGACGTTTTTCTAGTTTAGTCCCCGGTCAGCAGTATTGATAACCGAGTAAATGCATTTCAAAAGGTAACGAGTTGATGGCTTTATTTTATAATCCGCCACCCGTTTTCCGTCCTATATTAATGAAATAGCACTTTTTTTCCACCACATTTCTCACAATATGTGACTGCTAGCCGTCTCTTGTTTCGTATTAATTTTATAATCACATCATGCACATTGGGTGTAGGCTCCCGACATTTCAAACAAAATTTCACACTTTTCATTTTGATACCTCTTTTTTACTTACCCTGATTTGCAATTTACAACCATTTTTTTTATTAGTGCTACTGGACTCATAGTTGTGTTGAATTACACACACGCTTCTAGTTTATTCACTTTTTTTGGGTGGGGGGGAGGGAGGAGCATGAGCATCTAGTGTTTGTAATATCAGTTATTTTTCCTTAATCATTACAGCTTGCAGCTTGCTACTGCTATGCGTGAGGAGTAGCAAATTTTTACACAATAAATAAGGAGGCATATGGGTTGATTGTTTCGAAAAAAATGCAATTTTGTGTTTGTACAATAATCAAGTGGAAGATAGAACAACATGACGAATTAATTGCACTAGATGTGAGAGGCCATCATCCAGCATCATGTTAAAGTGACACTGTCACCGATTGAAATGCAAACGAAAATACAGTGGCGCCATCTAGCGGCAATGATATTGCTAATCTTTATAGCTTGCTCCCAAGTGCACGAGGACGAACCAAATTTTCACTCAATAATTAAAGAAGTCGTGGCTTGTTTGTTTCGTTAAAAGAAATGCCGTTATGCATTCCTTCGCTTGGTGCAAGCGAGAGCTAGATGGTACTGCATAGCACTAGATGTCATCAGATTTCGTCTGCTTTCAATCGCTGATAGTGCCACTTTAAGCAAAGATTTCAAATAAGCACATTTTTCTTTCTCACTTCAAATCAAACATTACCTTTCATGGCAGGTTTGTGTATAATAATGACATTGCTATGAAACACATCAGACTGCATACCTGTTAGTTGTAGGGCGTGGCAATTTCTTGTTAAAACTACAAAAAAAAATTAATGAGTTTTGAAGGAATCGCCCACGTTCATAAAAACATTTTAACATGAAACAGCACTATTTCAAAACACAGGCTATATATACACATTTTTCCTCCTATAATATTGCGGGGGAGGGGGGGTATGGGATGGACATCTAGCATCTAATATCGGAAATAGTTACAACTTGCACCTGGGGGGGGGGTAGCAAATTTTCACACATAAAAATAATGAGGCATGTGGGTTGATTGTTTCTAGAAAATTAAATTTTGTGTTTATGCAACAATTAAGTGCTGGATAATAATGACATACCTAGTAAAACACTACTGAAGAAGATTTAATGAGCCTAAAAGCCTATTACACTTATCGCTCAATACTACAAACTAACTTACCTACTTAACCTAACAACAAGACCACCATCAACTCACAACGATAACAATTTCACCACTCTGACCCATCATAGCACCTTTTCCCACACCCCCGTTACACAGCATCGGCACAAAGCCGGGTTAAACCTGGACCGCACAAGGGAGCGAACACCATGGAAGGGACTGCGAAACCACCTTAGACTCTGAAACGTTTCGTGGCCTTGCAAAAATCTAAGATCCGGTACAGCAAACACTGTCCTGGCCATACGAATGGCGGAACCCCAAGAACAGCACGGAGCGGGTTTCCTCCCCAACCCATGTCCCAAATCGGCGGAACCGGTCCCAACGAGGGCACTCCAACAAAAAGTGTTCAACAGTCTCATCACCACCCCCACACTCGCACCTGGCCGTCCTTGCCCAACCGAGTCGAGCCAGGTGTGCCCCCAGTTGTACGTGCCCCGTGCGTAAACGTGAGACCAAGCCCGCGCCACGCCGAGGAAGGTTGTTCAGGAGCCTCGGAATGTCAGTAGTGGGGTGCACCCCAAACAAGTGACGACCAGTAGATCCTAACTGCCAGTCGGCACTCTACTCCTCCCCAAAACCCTACTGATCACCGGACGTAGGTCTCTGGGCGTTAGGGCAAAGCAAACCCTTCCCCCCACCCCACCCAGGCCCCTCTTTGCAAGATCGTCGGCCAGCTCATTCCCTAACACCCCCGTGTGGCCTCTCACTCACCCGATTGAGATTGCTAGGCCTTGCAAGCCCACAGTGAAGATCTTCCAGCCAATCTCAAGGGCAATTGGGTGCGAGCACTGCAAGGTACGGAAACACTGACCCAGAAAACCAATACACGACCGGGAGTCCGTCATGACGCGGAACTCCCGTAAACCGAGTTCGATCCCAATGTCCAACGCCACCGAAATAGCAACCAGCTCCCCGACAAATGCCGACGGGAGAGCCTCGAGCACACCAGAATACTCTATCTTGAGGTCTGGGATGCACACCCCGACTCCTCCCCGAAAACCATCAGGCTGGAAAGAGGCATCGCTGTACACAAGGGTACAAAGTGACGTGCAGCCTCTCAGAGTCTTAGGCCTCGACAGAGCTGCCACTGCAGCACCACCCCAGACCCATGGGGCTGGGGGTGCACCAAACACGGAGGCTGGAAGCCACTCAACCCCCTCCACTGGAGAAGGGAGGCTCCTGCCCCCGGAGCACCCAGCATGTCACGAACAGCTTGCGACAATGTCATATAATCATAAAGGAGACGCCCCAGGGCGTTTGACTGACCCCTGGCCAATGCTCGATGACACAACCTCACCAGCAGCTCCTTAGCCCGCACAGAGACGGGGGACTCCCCTGCCTCGACATGTAGTGCGTTAATAGGGGTAGATGGCAGGCATCCAGTGACCACCCGAAGCCCCTCATTGAGCGCTACCTGAACTGCCCCAACGGCTTGCCGAGAACCCACCAGAATCGGGACGTGAAAGTCAGCACATGCACGTATATAAACCCGGTAAAAGGATACCATAGTACCTCGCCTTGCCACCGACTTGTTGTTTGCCAAGGACTTCAGCACTCCAAGGCGAGCAGCAATATTCTTCTTGATCGCGGCCACCTCATGCACCCAGTGCAGCTGAGGGTCCAGCCAGTAGCCCAAATACCACACCTTATCAACCGATCTAACCAAAATGCTATCCACTGTGATTTCCCTCCCCACATGGATGACCCCGCTGAAACACCATGAGTTCGGTTTTGCACCAGACAGTTGCAACCCTCTGACAGCTAAAGCCCTTGATGCGCCACCTACAGCAGCCTCCAGAGCAGCAAGGACCGCCGGGAGATCCTCACCAGCAAGCCATACAGCCACATCGTCAGCATACGCGACGACATTGACAGCCTGACCCAATTCCAGAAGCACAGAGTTGATCGCAACTGCGAACAGGATCGGGCTCTGGCAACTTCCCTGGGGCAAGCCCCTGTCAGTGTACCTAACACCCGACCATGCATCGCCCACTCTAGTCGCGAACCCGCGCCTTCCCAAAAGAGCCAGATTCGCCGCACGCAGCTTTTTACTGACACCCAATTCGCTTAGGGCGAACCCCACCCACGCTATATCAACCATATCGTACGCTGCCTTAATATCCAGAAACACCGCAACCGCTAAGCTGCCATGCAGCCATGCCTCGCGGATGCTGGACTCCAGGAACATCATAGCGTCCTGAGCCCCCCGGTGCTTCCGGAACCCAAACTGGGTGCCGCACAGCCCCCGAGACCCCTCAACCTGCCATACCAGACGACAAGCAAGCATTCTCTCATAAACCTTCCGTGCGCACGAGAGGAGGGCGATAGGCCTGTAACTGATGACCGCTGATCTGACCTTCCCCCTACCCAGCACAGGAGTCAAGACAGAGAACAGCCACGAAGGCGGGACTGGGGCCCCGTCAAACCGGCTCTGATAAAAATCCAACAACTCCTCTCGGCCGGCCTCGGTCAGATTCTGAAGAGTACCGTAAGTAATGCCATCAATGCCCACAGCACTATCCGTGCGACAGGCAGCCAGCGCTGCTGCGAGCTCAACCAGTTCAAATGGGGCATCTGCCCCACCATCCCCACATGACTCCTGTCCACCAAACGAAGGAGGGGCGGGGCCTTTTGGGGAGTTGTACACACCTGCAAAATTTACATTGAAGGCATCTGCCATCTGTGGGCCCCTTGCACCTCACCTGACTGACCGAAGACCCCCGCTACAGTGGTGCGAACATCTTGCGGGCGAACCATGGCCCAAACCTGCGACAGTGGCAGCCCCTGAGACACCCTATCACACAATCTGCTGCCATACTGGGCCTTTTCTCTGCGGAGAAGAAACCTAGTTTCCTGAGCCACCCCAACATACTCCAGCCACCTTTGGTCAGAGCGAACCCTAAGAAACCGTTGCCAGGCACGACGCCTGTCCCGGACAACCACAACACACACCTGAGTCCACCACACCAGCACTACTCTCCCTCTTCCTGCCTGTCGGCACAAATGCTTACGATTCCTTTTCTTAACCCCCACTCTTTCACCCAGGCGCCGAAATCTCCGTCCTCCACCACCGGACGGACTAAGCGACACACCCGATCCAGCACCTTTCTACCCCCTCCCCACCTCAAAGCCACAGGAAAATGGTCGCTTCCCCGCAGGTCCGTGAACACTTCAAAAGAAAGCCCTGAAGCCAAACAACTGGTACAAAGAAACATATCCAAAATGGACTCCTGAACAACCCCTCTGTAATTCCTCACAAACGTCGGAGTCCCGTTCTGTACCACGGCAAGGCCCAAGGTATCCAAGGAGCCAGATATCACTCAACCCCGATTATCACTATTATTGCTACCCCAGACCCAG
>JAHWFP010149100.1:5749-70792 GCA_023313725.1 Lithobius niger
TAATAATAATAATAATAATTACTAATAATAATATGCTAGATGAAAAGGACCCAAAAGAGTCACTGAAATACAGACTTAAAAAGGGTTGTGGGACAGCATTTAGTATGCACGAACTAGGCTGGCACAAGGGAACGGATGTAGATGTACAGTCGCTAACATTCCTAACGTTCCTCTTTCCCGCTACAACAATGGGTGTAAATAATGCGTATTAGAGGGAGGTTCCCTCTCTTTCGAACAGCTAAACTTCAACAATGGGCCAAAGATCACAAATGACGTCACCATTGTAAAGTAAGCGATAAATTTGGCCTAATCACGGTTCCCACCAACACGGAGACCATGAAAAACCTGTAAAAATCAGGGAAATTTATTTCAGTATTTTGGTGGTTATTCCTGCTAATATTTAATAGACATTTTGATATAAGAATTAGAGCTGGAGTGGAATTTTTTTTCAATTTCTGAGATGTATAAACAGTAATAACAAGACGAAAAGCCAAATGGACTCGATTGGTGATGAATACACACATGCGATCATTATTTCCGTTGCCTTTTGGACTTAATATCAGAGCTTAAATACTGTCTAAGCGGAGTTGATCCCTCGACCTTTGGTTTCGCAGTCGCCAAAAGGCGTCAGAAATTGGTGTGCGTCAATATTTATTATAAAAGAAACAGGATCAGTAGCCTGAAGTAAAAACTTTAAAATTTGCACCCGAATTGTAGAGAATAAAACCTATATTTAAAATATTTTAAAATATAAAAAAAATTTAACAGTAAATTTGTCCAGATTTTAGGCTCCATTCAATTTAATACATTGAAGCAAAAGAGAAGAAAACGACATAATACCTAAAATCTGTTAAATATCGGTGGGGAGGGGGGGGGAGACAAGAGAAGTGCAGAAGAAATAAAGAAAAATAGAAAATGGAGTAAGACAGAACACTATGGAGAACAGAAAGAAGACAAAAAAATAGTGCAGGGCGGAAGAAAGGTTAATGATGGGTGGGGGAACAGGGTAGAAATGAACCGTGGGCGGGGGAGGAAATTATCCTCTTCTCTTCCTCCCCCCCCCCCTTCCTTTCTTGAGGAAATAGCCCCCTATTTAACATTATTTAGTTACTTTATGACTTTCCTTTCCTTGCTGCAATGTGTTTAATTTAAATGTAAATCTGGATGAATTTATTGTTAAAATATTCCTATTTAATTTTAAAATATTGTAAATATGGTATCTGAGTATTTGCGTATAGAAATTTTCTGTATAGCCTATGTCACTGTGAAATTGAGTTGGTAGCCTGATAAATCACAAGTCTGGTGTCAAACCGTCACTCATTGTAGGCCTATTTTTGAAGGGTTTTTGGTTAAAATAAAACGTATTTAGCTGTTTGCACGAAAGAAATACTGCGTTTTGCCAGGGAGCATGTCAACTGGTCTACAGAATAGGATGAAATAGTCTTTGCCGATGAATCCTGCGTTCAATCCACCCTGAATGGGAAAATTCATGTCTGTAGGGGAACGCTTCAATCTACGTTACGTTCGGACTTAAACCCCATCGAAAACGTGTGGAGTGCCCAGAAGAAGGGTCTAGGAAATAAACTGCAAAATCTTCGAGATTCAGACGACCTTTGGGGAAGAACCCAGGAGTAATGGGAACTCCTTGGCCAAGACGTAACGTATGTTCACAGCCTCAGTGACTATATGCCTACTTGCCTGCAAGCAGTTATTCAGAACAATGGAGGGTGGACAAAATATTAGTTGTGTGGCGAAGGACATTCGTATCTGTCAATGAAATGATTTGCATAAAATTCTGCGTCAGTTAAACAAATTCATAGCTTAAAAATTAATTATCTTCAACACTTAGCCTACTATTAGGATATTAGTATATTACTTTATTAGGCGATTACTTATAGGAAAGTCGTCAAACCTATGGATTCAGCAGGACATGTTATGTTTTATTATTACTAAAAATTGCAACTTTTATTTAATACTGTTGTTGTTATTTGCTATTAATGCATCATTTGATAAACTGCTAACAAACTGTTAAGTAATGTTCTAGTAAAGAAAACCCTTATTTAGTTTTAGTAACCTTTGTTAGCACCCTTTTAATATTGTTTGGCTTTATTATTATTAATTTTATTATTACAAAGACTTTTTATTATACATTTTTTCCAAGCAGCTCCTTCAACAACAACAAACAACAAAATTCAAAACTGATTAGCAACACCATTTTCATTCGATATTGCATGAAAAAAATGTTTCTTTAAGTATTCATTCACCCTCTGAGCTTTTTAGACAGTGGCATAATTACATTTTTTCTTGGGGGAGGCGGGGTATATAACGACTTCCCCCTTATGCCTCTTGCTAGAAAACTTGAGACCGCTTTATTTATATTGTCGAATATTTTCCTTAGTGTAGTAACGTATACCTTTATAAAAAAATTTTTGAATAAAATAGCTAATAAGGAGATATATTTTTCATTTTGTTAGGGCACTTGTCCCCCTCCTCCCACTCCCTCCCGTCACCGTATTTACGCCACTAGTTGGTTTTAGGGTAGGAGGGTCGGAAAGTTTAACAGATATCTTCCTGGTATGGGCACGTTATCATTAGTGCATACACCAAAACTTAAGTTTTTCGTGCTTTTGTCAAACAAACATTAATTTATTGAGAGTGTTCAAAACAGGGGAGTGCTTACTGTTTCATTTATTTTCAAGCATACGTAAGTCAGCGTTTTGCAATATGACAGCTGTTGTAGAAGTCCGAGTAGCTACTGTCACATATAAAAAAGACGTGCATTCTATTCCATTGCATTCGTTAACAAGTAGCACTGTAGAAAAAGTAGCACTGTGTGATTACAACAGTAATCATATTTGTGTCGATTAGTAGCCTTTAGTTAGGCACCAACAAATACACAGAGAGCAAAGAATTGCTCGAAAAGTAGTTCGTATTGTGTTAAATCAGTTATAGAGAACCAAGCGGCTTTTAACACGGTAATATCTTTCTACAGCTCTCAGTGTTATTTATTTACAATCCCTCATCTCATCTCTTTATTATTACACCCCAGCCCAAATATCAGCATGATTAATAGTATAATTTTCAACTCTTAGCCACTTTATTTTTTTTGTGACGTCATTTGTGAACAACTGGCATCCATCGGCCGTAACAATAAGAAAACGGAGCCATTGAATTGTTGTCTCTTGTAATTAAAAAGAACATTGTTGAGCTCGGCTTTTCCTGAAATGAAGCAGCTGCCCTCTGATTTGAATATTTTCGTCCATTGTTTCAGCAGGAAAGAGGAACGTTGGAAATGTTAGCGACTGTACACAGAACCAGATGCCCATATCAATCAAAACAAGTAAAAAGAACAGATAGTTGTAACAATGTAAAACAAAAGCTTGGTACACAGAGAGGCAGAAGGTATGGAAGTAAAATTAACACCATTAGTAACAGTATTAGTTGTAAAATAACACATATTCTCTTTATGGGAAGATACGGTTCGGGCAAACCCTCCTGCGCATTTTAAAACTTTATTGTGCAGTGCTGACCTTTCTCGAGTTCCTAAGAGACCGAAATTCTGTCCACACAGTTCATTAAACTCATCGAAATGAGTCAGACAAGTGTAAGTGACACGCCCTTCTTGATCCCAATCACTCTCGTGGTTGAACTATTATTATATTGTATATTATTATTGGTATAAAAAAACATAATATTTAATATAATAATAATAGGTTTATTTGCAAAGAAAACGGTAGGGATATACCACAAAGGACCATTATTAAACGGCAACAGGGAGAATAGAGAAATATATGCAGGAAACATCAAGTGGATGGTAAGGTATTTGGCCTAAAATTACATACAAATATCATACAAAATCTTAAATGCAGCCGGACAAACACTTTGACAAGTTTTGAACACGTAGACAGGCATTGGTGAATTTCAATGAAACATCAGTTACCAACCCGGGGCAGACTGGATTGGACCAACCAGCGCAGAAAAGGTATTCACCGGCTCAGGTGTATTACGAATATAACGAACGGATATATTTATTTAGGTTAGTTTAGTTCCATAGAACCCTTCTACATTGAAACGTCAGGGGCAGAAAATCTAGTTCACAGATCGTACCTGAATGTCACCAGGAGTTCTACACGTGCGTTTTTAACCATCCATAGCTGGAGCAACTATTACGTCACATACAAAAACGAAAGTAAATACACTGCTAATCTTTCAAGGAGAGTTGCGAATAATATTAAGGGGACATAACATGCATATCATAACCAAAATGTGTAATAACAAAACCATGTAGTTTTGTTCTTCTGTGGAGACCAATCTGATAAAATAGTGTAAGGGACTTAAAGAATACCTACTTTACACTGTCAATAAAGCTGTGGAAAGCAGTAACGTTGAATGTCTAATTCATGTAGAATGCAATGACAAAAAAAGCTGTTGCATGTATATGAGCCACAGCGCTATTTAAATGATTTTTTTAAGCTTGGACTGGTCACTGGCCCACGTAATGTGAAACCAACTGGCTCTTCGGGAAATTGATCGACTTCCAGATAAGCCAGTCCACATCCATTATTAACTCATCGGGAAGATTGTTCCAACTCTAACAACGCAGTTGGCAAAGAGATATTTCCAGTAGTCACTACGAAAAGTTCCATTTTGTAACAATGTAGGGCGTGTCACAAAGAAGGGCGTGTCACTTACACTTGTCTGAATCATTTCGATGAGTTTAATGAACTGTGTGGACAGAATTTCGGTCTCTTAGGAACTCGAGAAAGGTCAGCACTGCACAATAAAGTTTTAAAATGCGCAGGAGGGTTTGCCCGAACCGTATCTTCCCATAAAGAGAATATGTGTTATTTCAACAACTAATACTGTTACTAATGGTGTTAATTTTACTTCCATACCTTCTGCCTCTCTGTGTACCAAGCTTTTGTTTTACATTGTTACAAAATTGTTTTCAAAAGAATATTTTCTAATTCAAAGTCAAAATTGACAGTGCCATGAAGTAAGGAGTAAGTTAATTTTGTATCAGCCTTAGATAGCGCAGATCTAGATCATAATATAGTTAATAAAAGCTGATTGACAGATCAAGTATTCTTAAGACCACGTAGTGACATGGTGAAATGCCGATATGCAGACTGTGTGCGGTTGATGTCGCCTCTCACATGTGAAGACCAAACTGGGCTTTCCTATTCTAGGATGGACCTCACATAAAATATAGAGGCCCTAACCAGTGTCAATGTTTCAAATAAAACGACGTTTTAATTTAAACTGCCCTTTACCAAGGTATAGACAATAATCCCATTTAAAATTAAGCCTACCATTAGGAAATGCACTACGATCAAGTTAAAGCCTACAGCTTGCAGATGATGATAAACCGAAATATGAAGCGTCGTTAAATACACTACCGCGCATCTCAATGTCGTTTGCAAAATTATAATGTTGCAATGTCCAAACCGATGAATCAATCTTGTCTTCTGGCATGAAGATAACTCATTGAGCCCGTGAATAAGGTGAGAAGTGTGACCAGGACTCCATTCGACCGAATGTGCTTGGTCATAGTTAATTGAGAGGCAATACAAATCAATATTCACTCATCAGGCTCAAAGAAAGAGAAATCTATAGACATAAATCGCTGTAAATGATTATAAAGGTAAATTGGAAGTTGATTTAGCAATGTAATAGGTCGACATAAGTCGGTCTTAAGATTCATAACCTTTCTTTAAAAAAGGGATTATATTAGTAGATTTCCAAGTTAGTGGTAGCCTACCAGTCTTTATTGATAACTCAAAAATGATAGAAAGTTGCTTGCAAATTTCAGATTTAATTTAAAGAGCAATGACATCCATTTTAACATGCATGTTTTACTTTTGGATCACTTACATAATAACTAAACACAAGAATTGTGGCAGGAATACGTTACGTACGTCCGAAACAACAATTTAATTACTGCATCACAAAACACAACTCGGAGAGGCATTGTTTTGCTGGCACACGCAGAAATTAACGCCGACAGATGGTGCTTATCAATTTAGACTTGCAGCCGACTGAGATAGCTGTGTTGGCTGTGAGTAGCTCAAGCATACGACGGCCTTAACTTGGCCACTACTGTCGGCCAGCTAAGGGTGTCAGACGCTTGAGCTACTCACAGCCAACAGAGCTATCTATATCGGCTGCGAGTCAAAATTGATGGCACCATCTGTCGGCATTAATTTCTGCACGTGCCAGTAAAACAACAGCGGTCTCCATGTGTTTTGGTGATACAGTAATTGAATTGTTGTATCGGACCTACATAACGTTTTCCTACCGCAACTCTTGTGTTTATTTATTGTGTTAGTGATCCAAAAGTAAAACATACACGTCAAAATGGATGTAATTGCCCTTTAACGAAGTTAAAACCTTGAAACCAAGTCTGGTCCAACACAGCAAGTAAGACCTATTCAGATAAGAAGGTAGAAAATGGCACTCAAAACGTGAAAACATGTTGCTTACCATATGACTTCAATAATGTGTTCAGTGGAGGCTTCTTTTTGTAAGTGGACAAGTGGTCATATCGCCAAATGCTGTAAGGTAGAAATGTATAGCTCAATGGGTTCTCCAAGTCACATGTGTGAATAAGCTCTTAGTCCACAATGGTAGTTTACTCTACTGCACTACTTATATATATATATATATGTTTTCGCTGTTGGCTTACTACGACATACGTTTATATTATTTACAGTGTTTTGTTTACATTTGTATAAAATTACATTTTGGTACTTTCCAGAAAGAGAACATCCGAAAATGGAAGAATTTTTAGAAGTGCATGAGACATCTATTACTCTTAGATTGGAACATTGGCCAACTAATTGTTCATTAACCACAATTTTCATTAGCTTGAGAGAGTATTATAGTCTCGAAAGTGGTTTTAAATTTACGCCAAGAGAATTTTCAAAAAACAATCTGGAATTAGGTGATTTGAAGCCTAACACCGAGTATATACTCAGGGTGTGTGACAACAAAAGTAGACAGTACCATGGCTATGCTCGCTACGCTTTCCAAACTGGTTGCATAGAAGGTAATACATATCATTAGGCTATTATATTTCACTATATAGTTTATGTTTGAAGCAAGCTATTGTCATTCGCTGTGTCTTGAGCAAGATATTATGGTTCACTACGTATTGAATTTGTCTTGCGCTGTGTGCAGTCGTGGGATTTTATAAACTAGCAAGGCAACTGTTTAATTAAATTGATGTCATATGATACTTTGTTAGTTTTTGTTAATTCATTTGTTTTGTTTTAGTTGTTCTTGTCACTTTGTTGTTTCAGAAGGCCGGGGATTGTTATTGATCCCTAACACATCCTCTCAAAATGATTCAAATCTTACATGCCCTGTATAATTTTGATATTTTCATAAACTTTCTATTGACTCAAAAATAAAATATCCCAGGCAAATATATAAGGTTGAAATTTATCAAGCAACTGTACTGGCTTGTTGTCGCCGTGGGGCTAAACATTTCGAATGGAATATTATGACGTTGTTCAATGGAAGATACACATGAATTTAATTTCTACACAGTTTTGCAGATATTTCCACAAACCATTAAAATACAACATATTATAGTTAGAGAAAGAATTAAAAGATATCCACCCTACCTGGGTACCTCATATTTAATACTTTTCCGTACATTTAATTTGTGTAGCATAATATACACTAAACGGATGAATGAAGAAAAGTTGTATACACCGACTTGCAATTGTATTCATTACCCGACTGATAATTGGAAAGTACTGGGATCATTTTGTCAGTCTGGCCAGTATCTTATTTCAATGTTAGGTTAGGTAATTGTTTATTGCCACCACTCTGTGGCATATTACGCATATACGCTGATTCACTAATGCTAACAATTTAAAAAAGAAAGCCATTACAGACTGCATGTAAAATTAACAATTTGTGACATATCGAAGCAATCCCCACACTTCGTTATCAGGTAAGAAAATATTCGACTAAGAATACGTTCAGCTAAAACTCTTAAAAGTCCATAAAACGTAAAACTTTAGGCACAATAATAAAAACAATAAATAATGTGGACCTACGAGAGCTTAATAACTTAATACACCTGATGTATTGGTAGCTAGTGGACTAATACTTAATGACGTACGTCTTTCATGTTCGTATTGTTAGCCTTATGAATTCTTTCAGCCTGTCTCGCAGTGCAAACAGTAACAGACAAAATGTAAAGTAAATTCCTTAATGACATAATAATAATAATACAGAGACGATGCACGAGGCATCCACCCACCCGAATCCCAAGCGACAGATGTTAACTGGAAGATACCATCAGGGCAGTTGTTTTTTGCCGCTATGAGGGAAAAACCGGAATACCCGAAGGAAACCCTCGTGCAACGGGCTGGAAACAACCTGAGAAAAACACGTACATATGCACTTCCCATCGCCAGAATCGAATATGGGTCTGTACGAAGCCAGAGATGTACAGCTGGGACCAGGACGCCTATCGAATCTGACACCCCAGTGCTCGCAGCTAACTGTGCACCCAAAATCTAAATAAATCATTATTTCTGAATTTTGAAGGTTATCACAAGATTCAAAGTACACCAACATACAATCAATAAATTAATGGAATAAAAGATATTTTCTTAGGTTTTAAACTAACTTTATCACCCAGCAGTATATGTCAAAATAACTGAAAAAAAAATCGCTTAGCATGATTAGTACTGCTGTGATAGTAGACCTCGCTCCCTACCCCAATACATTCAAGAATATTACATAGATTAGAATGGTCAAAAGGGTTGCTTTAGTTCTAAACCAAAACGGTTTCTAATTGAAGAGTATTTATTTCTGAAGGTTATTATGTCGTCAGCTTTTTTTTTACGTGGTAACCTGTTTAGAGGTACCAAGCCACAAATCGTTGCGCCTCAGTTTCTGCTGGAGTTATGGAAATTCAGAAACTTGAATGCGATATTTTCAGGAGAAAATCTAATGCTGCAGATTCTTCACAACTAGTTTACTTTCAATCAAATGAACGGTTTAAAAGTCACAAGCAAAAACTCAGTTTTTGGCACGTCTTTTGTGCATCGTCTTGGTTTTTTAAATACTGAATAGAATCTGCAGTTACCAAAATCTAATTAGTTTTATTATTAAAAATATTTTTTGGTTTACAAGTGTAAATCAATAATTTAAATCAAAATGAATTTACAAATTTATTCAAGCCACGAACTACACGGTTGTATATAAAGTTAGATTACACTTATTTTTAACCCAAAAGGTGCCCGAAATACAAGAAATCAAATGATGCTTCAATTAAGGGGGTGCAATGGTGCACAGCAGTCGAGTCAAGCAGTCAGAAATCTCCAAATTCACAAGGCAAGGGAATTTTTTTGAATGAAATAAACTACAACGTTGACAAAAAGTGCTAATTGGAGTGAAGCAACATTTTGCTGTTACTACCCACTCTTGAAAACCTATTTTTTGGCACTGAGAACTTAGATAAGCAATATTAAAAGGTTATACTTTCACGAAAAAAAAGTCGTAAAAGTTTTGGTAATTTTCTTTTATGGTTTGGTCCCAATAATTTGATTATAACACTGTAAAATACAAACTGATCTTATAACTTTCCCTTTTTGCTTGTTTGCTGGCCTATAAATTATTCCATTAATAATGACAATAACTGTTAGGAAATTCTGTGTGGAAAGATAGTTTTGTGCTACTCAAATTAACTCCTCCGGTTTCCATTAAAATCAACTTTAAAAAACACGAAACACGACAAACGTCAATCTAGGACATGTTTATATTCTGTGTAATGTATAGTCTATAATCTTCTGTGGTAGCGAAAGTTTACTAAAAACAAACAGAAGATTGACTAGAAATGACACATTAAGCTACGGCATGGTTGTGTGATGATTTGATAGTTTGAGATGTACACATACCAAGACATATGCTATGGAAATTCTTTTCCTTTACAACATGGTCATTGCATCATTTTAGCATTAGTGCCTGGAAAAAATGCAGGAGCAAAAATGTTTTTTTTCACAGACTCTTAAAGAATAAAGAGTTATTTAACAAAATTATAAAAACCTGACATTTATGTTTTCAGCACCACCTAACCCATCAAAGAAGGAGGCTCTCGAAGTATTTGAAGATTCCGTACTTGTTCTTCTTCACCGGTTTAGCCACTGCTATTACACATTCACTGCAGAATACCTAGAAGCTAATACAACTGAATGGGTACTAGTATCTAATAATAGCAAACCAGAACAAGAAAGCCTTTTAATCACGCATCTGCGTCCTGGAATTTTGTACCAACTTCGCATTACTGGTTACTTCAGACTTGGAATGGGCATATCCGAATATTACTTCAGGCCACACAAAAAAGGTAATATTCGTGAATACCACTATATAAATACATCATAGCATAATAGGCCAAGAAGTAGAATTGCCATCATACTGATGAATTATGGTAATTTAGGAAATGCTTGAATTTGAAGAAATGCATAGTAATTTAAGCTTTGAACACGTGGTCTGTATGGCCGCTGACTCCGCAAGAAGCAACTTTTATAAACAGCTGTACAGTTAGTCATAAAACCTTTATGGGATGGGAAGAAAGGCATGATATAAACGTTTCAAACTCTCCTGATACACCATGTGAGGGAGACCAGAGCACTGGTGATTCCCTTTAAGGCTAGCATTCTGGGGGAAGATGTTGTGGTAATAATGTAAACTAGCTGGTAATCCTTCTAACATGTCAAATTAATCTTTCTACTGATGGCATGAACATGTCAGTAACTTCCATTAACAAGACTGCAGCATTGTTTATATTTATCACCCAGGGCTATCACTGATGATGACAATAATACTCCTAGCTTGCATATGGTATTATAATGTTGATGAACCAGATTTATTTAATCTCTCCCTGACCCCATGGGCATCTTTAAGATGAAGTAAACACTACTTTATTTTATTCATCCTACTCTCGGTTCTCTCACCTTGCCTAATAAAACAGACTAAATATTATTATTACCACAATGCCATCTTCTCTGCAGAAAACAGGCCTAACAGGGAACCACTAATTACGTTCACTGATCTTCCACACTTAAATATATGCTCGTGGGATGAGACGCAACCTAAAACATTTTAGGTTATGTGGATTTATTGGTAGTGCAAGAGGCAACCAATGCACTGTGGGACCCCGGCCATGCAAGATGACGCCCCTTAAGGAGCTTCACTGTAAGGCTAGCGTGTCCGACAGGTGTCTCGCAAGACATGCCAGCACACGAACGCGGCTTCTCCTCTCTTACGCTATTCTACTCGGTGCATAAATACGACAGTAAAATGGTGAACGAGATCAGACGGTGACCAGAAGGTGAGCAGGGAGGTTGAGACACACACGGAGGTGTGTGGACCAGACTTCTTTAGCGAACAAACACAAATGACATAAATTCAGGATTCAAAATTATTGCAGACTTGACCACAAAAAGCCGGGAATGAAACCTGACCTAGTTTGGTTTGCTGCCGCCAAATGACGAAAGGCCACGAGGCGTGAGTCGACTGGGTCCTAAACCAAAAATACGTCTTGATCTCTGACAAATGAGTTGGTTCGTTTGCTTATTGATTTTTTAACGGAAGGATTCCGGACGAAAGCTCGTTGCGAAACTCGAACCAAGTTTAAAGACAACTACGCATTTTTTATTGGGGGTCCACAAGACTAAAATTTTTTGTGAATGACTTCGCCACTTCGGGGACGCAAGATTATACTGCCAGGACCAAGAGGGAGCCAGCAGAAGAATTACCCTAGAAGAGGAGAAGAGGACCAAGACGCTATTCTTGATGTTCATAGATGCTGACCGGAAGTCAAGAAAGGAAGGTAACCCAAGTTTACTTCACACATCAGAACACACATCCAGCAACCTGAAGTCATTCGCCAACTTGAAGGACCAGCTTGCACCAATTGTGTTTGCCAAGCAAATAGTTGGCACAGCTCCGTTATTATACGCGCAGACATAAGCCACATCAGACGACGCATATGTTAAACGGCTTCACTCCTGTGTTAATAACGCTGTCAACCACCAGCAGGGGCTTTTGGAAATTCGACATTGTGTTCTGCGGGGTAGCAGACCAACACTCAGGATACAGTTCAGGCTATCACTATAGCATGTGAGGGACACCTGTACAACATCATGCACCTTCTTTCAAGTTGCCCAAGAGACTAACACCAAAGTTTGCAGGGCATGCAGATCCGTTTTTGCGCAGGAATTTTTGGATGCTTTAGCAAAATATCAGGCCACTTTTCAATTGTGAAACTAGTTTCGTCTAGAAAAGATTCTTCCATTGGCGTTTGTTGGAGAGGTGGAGTCATGGTACAGCTTCAACGCACCATTCAAGTCACTTCATGCGTTCAAGACGCTGTTCAGACAGGAGTTCGAACCTCCCGACTTCACTGAACAACTCAGGCGTGAGTTGGAGAACCGATTCATGCACAGGGATGAGACACTGTCGCATTTCTTACAATCAATCCAAGCTTTATACGAACGTTTGGACCTACAAATACCGGAACAAGTAAAGATTCAGAGGGTATTACAGCAGATTCATCCAGAATACTTCCAGTATCTGCAGAACAAGACCTTTTCCATCATGAAAGAGTTAGCAGCCAAGGGTAACAAGGCTAGAGAACTCATCGTAAGGCAGCGTACGTATGTACTACCACCAGAGCCGGAAGAAAGTATTGCACCAGCACTGGCATGGTGCAAACCTCAAAGACACTGGTAAAAGGAATGGTAACCAAAAGGACTACAGGGTGACTGAGAATGCTATAAGGGAAAGGCAGACACCTCAGTACTCAACACCAAAGTGTTCTTTCCAAGGCCTAGACCCATAAGGTTATGCAACTTGAAAATACGTAAACAACCAATGACGACCCAAGACTACGTTACCTCAGCAGCAAGGGGATGCAGCCGAAGAGTCACAAGGCCAACCAAAAGAGGCTGTGCAACCAAAGAGAACACAGAGGTGATTTTTTCTCCTGTGGTAAGGCGGGACATTTCAGAGCACAATGAAAGGATACGATTTTAATAAAACGAGGTTGTGACTCCTTAGTGTACCGTCACAACATGGCAGTCACCACCAGAAGTAAGGACTGCAGAAACGTGAAGGGTTGGGAAGAGGTAGTCTGAAAATCGTGTGGGCTTGTCACGTGAGGAGAAGACAGGCCTTAGATGCAGAAACAAGGCAAGGAGTCATACCCTTACTACCAACCAAGCTAGAGGGGCGGACCTATCCAGTGCTTATCGATACTGGCAACACGTCTTCGATAATCTCTAAGGAACTGACAGATTATTTGGTAAGCAAAGGTCACGCCTTACACAAGGACTCTCGCATGTTGTTCTTGTTAGCTTCGGGCCGAATAAATGGCCATGGGTACCTCCGAGCTAAGGTATGCTGGGGAAAGAACAATGTGATGATGCACACGTTTATCGTTCCTCAACAACGCAGCAGAAAGAGTTTTAGGTTGGGACGCGACTTCCTACACAAGACAGGGATGTCTGTATACATTCGCAAGGGTGGATGGAAGATGCCCAAGGATGAGCAACTTGACTCCTTTTATGATAAGAAGGAAAGATTTGCACCTTGTGAGCACAAGAGAGTGGATGAAGATCTTTCTCAGGCTGAGGGGTTTGGAAGACGATAGAGGGACAAATAGGAAAGGCTGACTGTACAGAACAACAGAAGAAGAGACTCAGGGGATTTTAAAAGAGATTTCCTAAGGTTTTGATCTCAAAGTTGGGGTTAACACACAAATACAATCATAAGATCAAGTTAAAACCAGATGCAAAAACAGTCAGGGTTTCTCTGTGTCCAGTCAATGACGCTACTAGGGCCATTATTGACAAACAACTTGATTCTTGCTAGAATATGAGGTCATTGAACGTGGACTCAGTGAGTGGAGCACTGTACCAGTTTTGGCTCCTATGAGGGATGCGCCTAAAGACGAGAAGAGAATGTGCCTTGATTTTCATCCTTTGAACGCACAGTGCCAGCAGGACAATTACACGACCAACAATGCAGAACAAGTGTTGGGCATGTTAGGAAAAGTCAAGTACATTTCTGTAATTGAACTGAAGGCTGGCTACTTTCAAGTGGCATTGGACGAGGACAACTTGGCATATTGTTCATTTCGTACGCAATGGGGAAATTTTGCAGTCAAGAGGATGGTGTTTGGGTTGAGTAGAGCACCAGCATTATTCGTCAGAATGGTGGATGTTGTCCTAAACGACTCAATCTTCTCGCACGTGATGATATACAGTAACAACGCTATTTTGTTTTATGAATTCTTCAACTCCCACCGAAGGCACGTCGAAGATGTCCTACAGAAGTTGCAGGATGCTGACCTGACAGCTACCATAAACAAAACGAACTTTTGTGTGAAGACCGTGGACTTTCTTGGCACAACGATAACAGCTGGATCAATCAAACCAAATCCAGACAGGGTGGAAGTTATTAAGTACTTCCCAGAACCCACCAATGTAATGTCACTCAGAAGAATTTTGGGAATGTTTGGATTTTTCAGAGCTTACATCCCTTTATTTCAAAAGACAGCTCACAGTTATGAACGACCTGCTAAAGAAGGGTGTCAAGTGGAAGTGGACATAGGAGTGTTCCCAGGCACTACAAAGTTGGAAGGATAAACTTATTGGGGCTACCCTACGGCTCCCCGACATGTAAGACTCTTTAAAATCCACGCCGACAGCAGTCGAAATGGACTTGCGGCAATTTTGCTACAAGAACAAGAAGGAAAGGGTTTGGCACCAGTTTTCTTCGCAAGGAGAAGACTTACAAAAGCTGAGCACAATTATGGGGTGTGGGAGCTTGAGATGTCCTCTATAATGTTTGGACTTAGGAGTTTTGTACTCTACAGTGACCACTCGGCACTATCACAAATCCAATCATTACGAGAGCCAGCAGGCAGGTTGGCACGTTGGATTCTTGAGCTTCAAGGATACGACTGTGTCATCAAATACAAGAAAGGTAGCCTGCACGATGCATGAGATGCCATCTCCAGGATGTTTGAGCAAGATCAAACAATTGATGAGGTGCATGAAAACTTCAAGATGGAGATAAATTCGACAGACCGACCCACGAATTTTCTTACTAATGAGGATTTCCGACTGGCCCAAAGGCAGGATTCTTACGTACAGCAGGAGATTGCTAAGCTTAGCAATAGGCCTACCAGTGACCCATTACTAGAAGAGACAATGAATTTAGCTACACCTCACGTTGGCAAGCTTTATTTATTTCGCGGTCTACTTGTTAAGTCATTCGCTCCATGTAATGTGAGGGACAGAGTGGCCGGTAGTAACATTCTCAAGAATTTTGTACCAAAAAGCCTTCAGACCCATTGCATAGAAGCGGCTCATGACTCATTGTTAACATCACATGGAGGAATACAGAAAACAGTTCTAAGACTGCAAGAACCTGTAACTTGGAAGGGCATGATATTACATGTGACAAATTATGTCAAACATGCAAAAATTGCCAACTGCTGAAGACGACCAACAAAAAACCTAAGGGATTTATCCCAAACATGGAATCACCGAAATACCTGTGGCAGAGAATTTCGGCAGACTTGGTCGGACCTCTCCCATGCACGAAATCTGGGTTTCGTTGGATATTCGTAATTATGGACGAAATGAGTGGTCATCGGGATTTTTTTGTTCTGAGGACAGCAAAAGCTAAGCAAAAACCGGTAAACGGCATTGGCAATGATAATATTCAGACATATTAAATTATTCATATAATTTAAAAGCTAAGCAAGTGATATCAGCACTTTCTTGGACTGTTACGCACTGGTGTGTGCCTACTAGGGTAATTACCAAAATGGGCGCACAATTTTTCAACAATGTATGGCAAGCAACAATGCGGAAGATTGGCATTAAAGCTGACTTCTGTACACCTTACTATCTAGCTAGGAATAGGACAGAATGCACCAATAAGGAACTTAAACACTTACTTCGAGCTTTTGCAGGCAACAATGCAGATTGGTCGGAGAAGTTGGAGGGGTTTGCTTATGAAGTTCGAAAGCCAAGTCAACTCAGCAACTGGCTTTACCCCATCAGAGATGGTAACGGGGAGGAACGTGTCTTACCCATGTAATGTATGCATCAACAAGAAATACGCTTTGCAAGATACAAAACATCCAGAGCAACTCGAGAAGAGAAAGGGGGGGGAGGAGATGAGGCTTAATGGAGCGTCGACAGCTTGGTCATTAGCGCCAGGAAAGTAGGAAAGCTAAAAATATGAGAAAGGTGTCAAAAGACAGGAAATTAATCCGGATTTCGCGTAGGCGTATTTTCGTAGTTCTAGATACAATTTTTCCCCTCGAAAAAAGCGAAAAACCCCTTTGGACCATTGTTGAAATGAATTTTTCGAAGTTGATTGTTAGTTTCGGAATCCTGCTGTGCGGATGGTCCACAATTGTTGCGCCACGTAGGAGGCGCGTGGTCCAGTAGTGTTGTCAGTACGATTACGGCTGGCAATGCTAACAGCCGTCATTCAAGAATGAGGGACGTGCAGCTCGCTGATGGGACGATTGTTGGAATTGGATTTTGGATATTTCAAATACAAACTATCTATTTCGCCTTAAATGTTAAGTGAAATTACGTAAAGCTACGAAAAGGTTAGTGCTAAATTAGGCCTATTTAAACAAAATATATTGATAACAGAAAAGGGTGCCAGAAATATTTTATTTGTGAAACATCCACATTCGATAAATAGTGTGCTATTAGCTGGTGTCGCTATTCAGCAATAGTCCAGCCTAATTGTGGTAGGCTAACCACGAATAGTTTCTAGGTAAGATTTCGCCTTGCACGAAATCTTTTATATTAGTCAAAATTTATAGGCGACGTGTGATTGCTGTTTCAAAGCATCACAAGTAGCGGGGAAGGAGATGGCTTTTTAGTAAAAATTCTTAAAATTTGTGAAACAAGGAACCATGTAAAGTCAGCAAAATTTATTTGAATAAAAAAACAATCTATACCAAAAGCGGCACAAAGGAGTATGCATGATAAAATTACCAAACATGTTTGTTCAAGCATGCAGCAACTCGTGTGCTACAGTGTTGAAACGTCCTTGCTGCGGGGATGGATAGGGTATCTTCAAGCCAAGGCCGACTGGGGAAGAAATCGCCTCCTGGCTCATTGTCAGTTTAGGTGCATGCCAGAAAAGGGATCGCTTCTACAAACCAAGGCTGACTGGGTACAAATTGCATGCCTCACAATTAGGCTCAGTAACAGTTCGATCAATTGCCGGAAAGGGAATGGCTTCTTCAAGCCAAGGCCGACTGGGCTACAAATCGCGTGTCTAATCTCCTGGCTCAAGGCCAGTTCATGCGTGTGCCAGAAAGAAAATACCTTTATCGAGGCTATCAAAAAAACGCGTACTACATTCTGATCATTTGCTTGATCGTTTTAGATGTGGAATGTCTGTCAGCAGCACAAGAGTTGTAGAATGAAAGCTCCTCGAGCGTAGCGAGACGACACGGAATGAGCAAGCGAAGCGAGCGACTCCGCTAGTGTATATATATTACTTTTGATGAGATTCTTGTGTTGTACCACAAGACACCCAATAGACCAGGTGCCCAGCAGAAAAAACGTAGCAACCATTAACTTTCACGACTCGCAGCCCGCACTATGTTTCTGATGCACCAGCCAAGGTTACAAGGGCACAATTTTAATGGATTAAAGACAATTTCGTAACTTTGGCAACTAAGACACAAACTATGTGTAAATAAGATGACGGTAACAAATTTTCGGATATACAGTGTACATTTGGGTGTAAATATTTGTAAATAGATATTTATGCCTGTTTCGGTTCTAATGTATTTTTAGGGAGGGGGAAGTGCCATCTCGATCTTACGAGATGATTCTGGGACGGGCAGCCACTAAGATGAGCCCCTTAAGAAGCCTCCATGTAAGGCTTACTTGGCGGACAGGTGTCTTGCAAGACATGCCCGGACACGAACGCATAAATACGAGAGTAAAACGACAAACGCGATAGATGGTGACCAGATGGTGAGCAGGGAGGTTGAGACACACTCGGATGAGTGCGGACCATAATTCTTTAGCGAACAAACACAAACGACGTAAATTCAGGATTCAAAGTTGCTACAGACGGGATGTCTAAAAGTTGGGAACGAAACCTGACCTAGTCTGGTTCGCTGGCGCCAAGTAATGAAAGGCAAGTGAGGCGGGTGAGTAGACTGGGGCCTAAACCAAAAATACTTCTCGATCTTAGTCTATTCTAGCCGCAACCGTCAGGCGAATTAATAGAAAACCGCTGCAGTGCAAAGTATTATTACAGGGTCCGTTCTTACAGAAAAGAACACTTTATAAACAGTCCCACCCTTTTCACTGACGAAATGCCCAACCTATACCCAAATTGTATAGGGATAAGCAGTCAAAATATTCCGAATGCCAGGTGAGCCTCCTGACAGGCATTCTCTCATAAACTTTACATAGGCACGACAGCAGCGCAATAGGTCGGTAATTTGCCACACTGGACCTGGGCTCGCAAGACTGCAAATTTGCCCAGCCCTGGGTCTACAGCCCACGGTTTACGATTGAGTGCCGGACTGTTCTCCGTGGTGAACAAATGGCTGACGATTCCAAGGAGCTGTTCGCTAGTGTCTATGCGCTACCTAGTGGCGCTCGCGCACCTCAGACGGCGAATCACACTACAGTGAATGAATATCAGCCGTAGGATGAGAGTGAGTTTGCTGCAGCTCTTTTAAAGTCTAAAGATACTAGCTCGCTGGGGGTAGACTGCATCTCTTATTCTAGTATTTGCAACCTCACACGTGATACAAAAATTGAGATGATTGGCCTCCTTCAGCAGATGCTTGATGGGGCGACATACCACCGTCGTGGATAAGCACTATTCTTGTGCCGGTACACAAGGCCAGGAGTGACAGGTCCAGTGTGGCAAATTATCGACGTATTGCGCTGCTGTCGTGCCTATGTAAAGTTTATGAGAGAATGCCTGTCAGGAGGCTCACCTGGCATTCGGAATATTTTGACTGCTTATACCTGTACAATTTGGGTATAGGTTGGGCAGGAGTACACAAGATGCGGTTCTTTACATCCTGCCAGGGATTAGGTAAGCATGGATGCATGGACACGTGGTCAACGCTGTCTTCTTAGACATCAAGGCAGCCTACGACACTGTCAGTATTGACTGGGTCTGTGTGGCTATGAACAGGATGGGTGTTGGTCAGAAGCTGATGTGGGCTATCACGACATTGTTAGGCATTCTTTCAGTAATGACTAAATCCTTTCCAGCACACTTGACACTCAGTGCCCTGTTGTTTCTCATCATGTTTATGTACTCTATACTGGGAACGCTATTAAACATGATAAAAGCGAATGGCTTCTGTTAGTATGAGACAACCTTTGACAGAGGGCTCTCCAGGGGAGCAGTCTAAGTCCAACGATTTTCACAATTGCTTTAATAAGGTGATTGTCGAAATGAACGCCACGGCCAACACTGTTTGCTATGCAGACGATGTTGCCATATGGTTTAGTGGCTAGCGGTGTTCAAGCTGCGCTGGACAATACATCGGTGCGGTTGTAGGACAGAGGCCTGATGCTTGCCCCTGATAAGACAGAGGTATTTTTTTTACAATGATTCAGCTAGTCGTTGTCTCCATGAAGCCTGAAGTGAAAAACATAGGAATCATCCTGAAACAATCTCTGGAATGAACTGCACATACTGTAAGGCTACGTGATAGGATTGGGGCAAGACTATCGATCTTGAAAGTGTTTGCCAGAGGCAATACTGTCTGGCAAGGTGCCTTGATGTCCATGTTTAGGCTTTTGTCAAGTCTGTAATGAACTATCATCCACCATTTCTTTGTTTCTCTCTGCGACACATTAGGCCTCTACAAGTTGCAGTGAATGATTGTTTGCGTGTTGTGTCAGGCTGCTTGTGCAGCACTCCAGTTCAGTCGCTCTGAGTGAAATGTGGGAAGCCACCTATGCACCGGTGGGCAGAGGAGCTTCTGTTGATTTCGTGCCTGCAAAATTTTAGTCTTGGAGCAACTGACTGGGTTGCAAGAGTCCTACAAGACTACAGAGAAGTAGGAGACTAGACAAGAGACCTACTAGGCACTGATGGGTGAGGCATATTTTTGTTGTTACGTGCTGAGACATTACTTCCCTGGGGAGTGGGTCGGGCTACCCGGTTTGCCCTTGGAACTGGTGTCCAAGGTTATTGGGGCTTTTCGAGTCTTGCGTTACAGTATGCGATGTATACTGTGATGCATCGTTTATTCGGGCAACGTGGACTGGTGGCATGGGTGTCTCGCTCCCGTCTCTTCAGATTGGCAACAAGCAGCTATTCCTTGCGGTGGTGTCCAGTACAATGTGTGAACTTGAGGCAATCTCAGTTGCTCTGGATTTCGCGATGGACTTGGAGCTACCCTCTCTCACTGTGGTAACCGATTCATTATCAGGTCTCCGATGTCTTTGTTCCACCTTCAAGGTTCTCGACGTTAATGATCCAGTCGTCTTTTCTATTGGTCAGAAGTTATGTGCCTTGCTTCAAAACAGGAATGTAGCCCTCAAGTGGGTTTGAGGGCATTCAGGTGATCCGGGTAAGGAGGGGATGGATACGATTGCGAGAGATGCTATCAGGGAGAAGCGTCCACTCGTCATGATTACTAGATCTGTACGCAATTTGTGATCAGTTGTTCAGCACTGGTTCCTGCCTGACTGAGCCAGGGTATCTACTGGTAGGTTGCTTTTGAGGCCAAGGTGTGATCTAGACCCGATATTGAACAGATTGCTGTTCTGGATGTTTTGTGTGTTGGTGAGATTGCGGACGGAGCACACGATACCGCAGGCCCGTCAGTACAGGCTTGGGTGGAACGCTTCCCTAATCTGTGGGTTCTGCCAGGTGGAGTTCTAAGTTTATCATTTCCTGCTATATTGCAGGAAGTATTGTGCCCAGAGAGGCTGCCTTGCAGATTATACAAGGGCTGCCACCACGACTGTGAACTTGTTGTCAGTCACGCCAGGTTCAGTAAGCATATGAAAGTATCATGCAGTGGCTTTTTTCCGTGTGGCGACGAAAATCAGGCTGTAGTGGACATGTCTTCTGTATCTTCAATTTTAGGGCTTAGCCTTGTCGTGCATAGTCAAACAGTGGTGTCACGGTGGTGCGGCAGTGCTGTGGTCGTGGTGCGTGTTGTGCGCAGGATTTGTACATCGTGTCTCAGTGCAGCGTGATTCGTATTTAGTGTCTCATTGCAGGTGCGCGAGAGAGGATAAAGCTAACGACAACGTGTGTGTGATGGATTGGTGTGTAGGACATGCAGGATATGTGAAACATTGAATCAGTGAAACATTAAGATGGTGGTGGTGGGCCAGGTTTGTATTGATATTGCATTTAGATTTTGTTATAGGGTGCGCGCATAAGGCCGATTCACTTTAGATTAAAAGTCTATTCAATGTTTTTATCAACTCTTTATTTCGGTGTTAGGAGGCATCATTGATCATTATCATTAGGCAGTATTAATACTTTAGGCTTGTTATTGCTAACAGTCATTGAGCTTTCACAATAAATTACTGCAATGCACCAACCCAAAAATGTTACCGCTTCACCCAACACCGAAGAATTTGAATTATTTGCATAGCAATAGGGCTTCTGCCTAGTGCTAATGCACTCGTTGTTTAACATGTGTGGATGTTTCCTAATTGATTACAAAATAAGGAACTGACATATTTATTTACTTTCGTTGGAGTAGTTATAACGGTGGTGGCCAACGATGTTGCATTGTTTACATGGCTGATAGTCCCAAAATCAGGCACGTGGTGATGAATTGCCTTAAACGTTTAGTTGAGTTGAGGAAGGAGTCTTTAGTGGTTAGATAGTTTCGTTGGATATCACGTAAGGATCAACCACGGTATTAGACATCAGATGATCAGTCATTTATCTGCAGTTATAAAAACATGAAACTGATGAAGGTGCTTATGTACCAATTCACTCAATGGTTTTTGCTGACGATTCATGCTGCAGTAGTGCCTGTTTTACCAAATTTTATTAAGTTCTATTAAACAATTTTGGAAAACAATAATTGCCGACCAAGATTGTGTGCACCGCAATTATAAGCTAAGTGCCACTTGAAAACTACAATATTAACCATAGAAATTGGTTCAGAAACTAACGTAGAATTTCAATCTCCAACCACACGTATACTGCAGTTTTTCACACAAAGTGTAGTTCCAATCCACAGACAACTGAATTTGAAAATTTAATTTAAATACTATCCAATGTACATAAATAAAATTTGTGTAACTGATTTAAATAAGTGATTTGTTTAGGTAAATATAGGCAACTGGTTATGAAGATTATAAATAAACCTGTTTCAGCTAACAAGATTTATCAATTATTCGGAATTAACCAACACAAATTTAAAGTGTGTGACACTTTCTAAATTACGTTAATGTTTTAAGTGTTTATAACAAAGTTCTCAAAGTTTAAAACAAATGAGGTGAATTAATGTTTTTAAGTGAGGCATCATGGTGGTTCACAAACAAAACCTTCACACTGCACTGGTGCATATTTCTACAGAGTCAGTCTTTCTGTGTCGTCTTCCCAAATTTTAACATTCAGTTTATTTTGGCCTATTTATCTGACAGTCATTCACCTATCCAAACCGAAAAACTTTCTCAATTTATTCTTACCACCTATAATACTAAACTAAGTAACATTCTTTTACGTGATTTTAACCTTTCCTCCGTCGACTGGCACACTGGCCTTGCTTCTGTTAAAACCCACCGAGATTCTTAAGTAGCATTGCCCCATTGGCTTTCACACAATTGGTAGATTTTCCGATTCTAGGATCTAATATTTTAGACTTGGTTTTTACGACTGAGAATAGGCTGATTTACGTTCTGACTTCCATTCCAAACTTGGGTACTAGTGACCATTGCTCTATTGAATTTTCAATTAACAACACCAGTACCTATGTAACCCAGTCTTCAAATAGACAAGCACCCATTAACTTTGAAAAATTAAAATTACGGTTTTCAAACCTAAAGTGGCCTTCTTTTTAGGGGAAATGATTCAAATGTTGACGTTTTAAGGATATCTTTACAAATAACCTTCAATTCCGTATTGAGGCTTCTCGATATGCAGTGAGTCCTAACACTCAAAATTCTTCATGTTCTATCCCATCTAATATCCGAGAACTGGGTGTTAAAAAATAAAAATGTGGGAACAGACTTAAAAAATCAAATTCTCCTGCCAACAAACAACTTTACGATAAGCTGCAATTAGCCTAATCCGACCTAAGCTGTAAATTATTGGCACGCCAGACATGAACACCATAATCTGGATGAAGGTGATCTTGGCTCGTTTCTTCGCCTATACCGTACCAAAACACGAACTTCTAGAACTCTTCCACCGATTTTAAAATCTGGAAGTTATATTACCTCCAACTTTGACAAGACAAACCTCTTAAATTTAATCTTTATTGCTAACGGCCAAATTGACAACACTTCACATAATCAAGCATCAGAGATTGTTTTTTCAAAAACCCCACCCGTGAACACCATATCTGAGCTGTCCTTCAACCGGGAAAGCCTCCTCACCACTATTGCAAATCTCAAATCTAGCAATGCGTTGGGACCAGACGGCTTTTCTTCCAATTTCTTTAAATTTCTTGCAACCGAATTGGCAGACCCATTAACATTCATTTTTAATTTCTCTTTCAAAACCGGCACACTTCCATCATGCTGGAATTAGGCAAATGTTATACCGGTTTTTAAGAAGGGAAACACGTCTGATCCCACAAATTATCTTCCTATTGCTTTGACCTCTGTAGCTTGTAAGTTGATGGAATCTTAAATCCGGGTGGTTCTATTAAAATTCCTTACCAAGTATAATCTTATTAACTCGGACCAATTTTGGTTTTTGCTGAGACGTTCAACTACACACCAACCCATTTGATACTATTTATTTCGATTTTTGTAAGGCTTTCGAATCAGTTATACATTCTAAATTATTACTAAAACTGGTAAATATCGGTGTTCGAGGTAAACTGCTTACTTGGATTACTGCTTTCCTGTCAAACCGCTCTCAAGGTGTCAAAATTGATTATTCATTTTCGTCATGGGGTAAGCTTTCTAGTGGCGTCTCCAAGGGTTCTGTACTTAGCCCTATTCTCTTTGTCATATTCCTCAACGATCTTTCCTTCGAACGTGTTAATAACAATCGACTTCACTTTAAATTTGCAGATGGCCTAAAAGCAGATTTCCCTATTGTCAACTTAACCGATGGTTTCCACTTATCTAACGATATTAACTATATCTATAATTGGTCTATCCTTTGGTAACTCCCCTTTCCTTGAGTAAATGCTGTACATTCCATATTGGTGAACAGAACCCTGGACTACTTTACTCTATGGCGGATTCCAACCTAAATGTTGTAACAAATATCTGTCACCTTGGGTTCTGGTTTTCTACCAATCTTAAATCGATCTTTCACTGTAATAAAATTTCTGCTTTGGCTTTTCATAGACTTGCCTTGATACGTAATTGTTTTACTTCAAACCACCTCGAAATTAAGATTCGTGCTTTCTGCAGTTTTATCCGCTCAATTTTGGAATACGCCAGTCCTGTTTGGGCCCAACAGCTACTTCAGGGTATTGATGTCCTGGAGTCGGTTCAACATTCTATCACCTGACAACTGCCATATTTGAGATCTTGACCTGCTCGTGAATGCCTTAAAATTTCTGGACTTGAGCCACTGGAGCTGCGTCGTCTGAGGGCAGACTTAGCTTTGACATTTCAGATTTTGAAGGGTTTTCTGCCAGTCGAAATTCCCTTTTTCGACTTAGCAGCCCGATTTAAGACTCGTGGACACTTATTAAAGCTTTCCTAGCCTAAGTTCTCCACTGAATGTCGGCGATTTTTTTCCGCTGTTCGTGTCGTTGCCGTTCCTGAACATGTTGTGTCGGTGCCATCCGTAGCAATCTTTAAATGACATCTGTATTTTTGCCCCTTTAATAAGTTTTTAAAACGCATCTACTAACGTTCGTTGGGTGTTTCCTTTATATCGCTTAACTCCTAGGGTCAGTATCTAATCCCCTATTACCTTGGCATGGTGTCAGCGGCTCACAAACTTTCTGTGATGGGAAATGCTCCATTTTACTTTTATGATTATATTTTTTACGATTGACAATTGGTTTTGTCCAAGCTTTAAACTAGGATACTTTTTGTTTAATTTTTTTATTATTTAAGTAACATTGACATTGGTACCCGGCTTCTCCCACCCCCTCCATTTGTTCCTCACGTTTAGCGTTGCTATCGGGGACCATTGTGTCCCTGGCATGTCTAACCAAGGTAGTAAGGTATTCGTGACCCCAACCCAATCCCATCAACCTCCCTTTGCAGCCGAGCTAGCGTCTTCGTCGTATACTTTTAAATTCTTCGCCTTTTGTAAATATTTTTATTCTTTTATTTCAGTTTTAACATCGGTTGCAGTTAGCGACCGCCAGGCCCTTGCCATTCCAGTTGCGTTTGCAACAAATTTCATTATCGTATTATATTAAGCCCGGAATTCCGTTATATCAGCGATAATAAATGAAAAACAAATCGTAAACCCACACCTATTAACATGAATCATTTGTACATGTCAATCATATCAGTACGCGTATCATAAAGAGTACCCAGGTGAGTTAAGTGTAGCTGCCTAGTCTGTAAGTTACGTTCATCTTAGTCAAACTAGTAGGGAATGGATTGTGAATGAGAAACGAAAAGTTCCACTCTATAATAAGTAGAGCTCATAGAAATGCAGTTTTGTTATTTTATTGCAGTTTCACAAAGAGCAGTTTTTACGTAGAACTGCAATAAAAACTAAAATTTTATGGAACAGCAACTGCAGTTTTTCATTGCTGCAGTTTTCCAAAAAAAACTACTGTTTCCGATAAATTGCAGTTTTTTTTTTAATATGATGTTATTGAAAACTGAAGTTTTTGTTACAAAAAGTTTCAATTTAAAACTGCAGTTTTTTTTTTTACAAAACTGTTGTTTTTTTGTAATGGAATCGTGTGGACTCAGTCTTGGCTCTTTTTGTTGTGTTATACTCTGGAGCCGCGGCTGTTTTTCTCCAGCCATTCGAGAGAAAAAAGGCTTAAAACCAAACATATTACTGGCGATGCAACAAGGATGTATGTTTTCAAAAGAAACGAATTATACCAGCCATTAAAACCTACAGAACACTTACCTGCAGTACAATGCTTGAAGATAATAAACGAAGGTGCAGAAAAGAAGAAAAGTAGGTAAGTAGAAGAAGGTAAGTATAATTTGTCCTAGGATTCCATTTAGATGTCCGCATACTGGCTCTGGTTGCAGTTGCCGGATGTAATAAAGAGAATGTATTTACTCAAAATCTTACTGCAAAGTATGGTTCAATAGTTTCGAAAGTTTTTTTATTTGTAACATTTTCTTGAGTCTAAATTTTAGATTAATTGATCGCCCTTACCTCTCCCCTCCTGTTTACAGCTCTTTCCTTAGAAGCTGCTGATTACTATAACCTGGTTCTGGAAGTGATAGGCAATCAAAAACATGATTTCTTGCAAATGTATATTTCCAATCCGTTATTAGTTAAAGTGGCCTTATGAGAAAACAATACAGAAGACTCTCAGAAAAAGGAAAAGTCAACTGTCCGACTGGCAATCATACCAAGGAAAGCCAGTTTACTAACCCAGCCTAAGAAGTGGAATGTATAGGGTTCCAGTTCCTGTCAAGGCTGTATTCATTTCGTTCTTTCATGGAATATTGTGTCTTGCATTCTCACAATGCCAGACTTCATTGCTGACTGCCTGTTTCGTTAACCTTTACCAAACGGAAAGGTTAACTGACTGGTGGCATTCGAGAGGTCTAACAAATTCCAATGTGGTTTGTGTGGAATTACTAAGCAATTAGATACAAATACATTTAGGAATACAATCTTATCCATAACAGTTTCATGACAGTGTATTTTATAAGATATTTGCACGCAATGCTAAGGGTAATTAATTTTATTGTCAGTGTATCTTCTCTTTATAATAACTTCCATTGTTGATATTGCATATATTTTCAGTTGAACCTTGCGCACCAATGCTGGAAATAACAAATAAAACATTTAATAGCATCACCATAAAATGGGGATGCGATGCTCCGGGAGCAGATCCATTTGAAGGTAATTCCCATTACCACTAGTTATAAAACAATGCAGTGACTACGTGATACTCGATTCTTATTAAATTTTGTTACACTCTAAAGTATTTTTTTTTGGGGGGGGGAGGGGTTGTTTGTATAGAGGTTGGTATAGGCGTTACGGTCCATTAACCCCAGTGAGAGGGCATGCCTCCAAGTTATTTATTGTCTTTTTAGATTCTTTCTAATACTAATGAAGGATATGTGCAGACCAAGAATCCAATAAGGGGTATTGTACCTGAATTTTTCGTACTTTGCGATAGTACCTAATATTTGTTTTGGATTCGAGTTTATTGCCTGTTTTTGTGTCATTTTCTTTTCTTTTTTTATAGTTGTATTTGATGAAAAAAGCAAACATTGTTATTTCCCACCCTTTAATGTGTTTCTGACGTCAGCTTGGTCCTAATTGCCCAATGGATGTGAGCACACACAGCCATTTCGTGCATGCATACCAGTAACGGTGATCTGTATGCATCATACTGCATCATAGGTGCTTGATCTCATAGGACACTAAGGTGTTATGGCATTTGGTTGGATGTTCGACAAATTCGTAACCATAGGAGTAAACAATGCACGATTTTTTCTAAGAACCTCCCAATAATTTTTGCAAATAATACTAGAATTAGTGAAGATTACGGTTGAAGGTGTTTGAGTGCAACGCTACGCCATTTGGGGCTTTTTGGCATCTCATCTACTCTGTGCTAATCCCATCAATATCTTGTCGTTAGTAATTAGGAAAACAGGGAAAAACAGTCCCTTTTAAACAGTACCTCCAATAAACCCCCGACATTTTGTCATTTATACTTCTAATTGAGCATTGTTTTAGCTATTTTTTAATGGTGGTTTTGTTGGTAGGGCATTCCCTGCATTTTGTCATTTTTACCTGACTTCTAAATAGGCATTTTTTTTGCGTTTTTTTAAATGAATGTGTTGCTTGTGGGGCATTTTCTATGTGTCTCTTTTATGGAGGTGTTTTCCCTATGGAGGTGCATCTTTTCTGATCGGGTGATTTTATAGTTTAGTTGAAAAAGCAATGACGACAATTGGCCCTTCCACCGAGCTTTTCTTTTTCATACTGGCAAAAAAATTATCGATTGCTCTATCCAAAAACCGAGTCACTTTTGGATACAGCAATTAGCTCTAATTTTTAACTGAATATTGACAGCACCCTATTTCATTTGGCAGGTTTGGCCAAAAGCTACAATTATATAATTTTCTCGTGTGAAGTTTTGCATTTTGTCTTTTGATGCTTTAGAATATTTTATTATATTTCGTAGATTTATGGTAGAGGATAACCAATAATGCTCTCTGCTGCGAATATGCTGTCTTGTTACTAAACCGAAAAATAATTTTCAACATAAAGCAAAGCAAGAAACGTATGCCATACTACCACTGGATCATCACATGGGTCTTTCTAGGAGGATTTACAGTTTTTCGTCAAAATGTATTTATTGCTGACCACTGGGTAGTAAGGGTCTAATGCTTACCACCCTCTTACTGACAAAATTTTACACCTAGACCCTGTATGTTAAAGCTTGTACGTGTTCCTTCTAGGTTTTGACTTTCAGACCCTTAGTCTAAACATTAAGAGTTCTGTTTTGTTTATTAATTCGTGTTACTTTTAGAATTGCAGCTAAACTGTAAAACTGTGCAGTTGTGAGTTTAACACAGAGACCCTGGGTTATGGGGCAAGGTGGCCTGTTGGTTAGCATGACTGTCTCTTGTGCCAGAGGTCCCGGGTTCGAGTGCGGCCTTAGCAACCCCTGGCATTTTCGGGTAGAGAAGGGCACTGTAATATCTCATGCTCATGTCGATTGTGGCATGTGAAAGATCCTAGGAATTTTCGATGGGATATGCCTAGCTAAATTTTCCCTCTCTCCTTTTGGCGCCATGTCTAATGTTGGGTGCGCGTCAAACAACAACAGAGACCTTGGGCTGACCCATACTAACACTGGCTATCGCCAGTCTTAATAATAGAAACAAATCCTTTAATTTTCAGTCTAGGTCTTGCAGCTGGCGTTTGGTAATTGGCATTGTTGCATAATTACAATGGTTAAAATAATGTAACTCAATCAAACTGGCCGTTTAGAGCTCCATAATGTCTGAACCACTTGACCAATTAGAAAGGCTTTATGGAAAGGGTACATTTACAGAGCAATACCTGTAAAATGAGCTAAGAACCAACTTTATAGGACATATAGTTTGACCTGTAGAGAGGACAGACGAAAGTATTGCCAAAACAACAACAAGAAGCAGAACAAGTGGTTGTCTATTTGACCCCTCTCTGTATGTAGGGTTTGGCTCGACCGAGTTTCACAATTTTTGTACTGTAGACAGCCCTTGACTAGTTAATGCTAGATTCCAAATTTAGTATAAAGATGCTTAATTTTGACAGAGTTATAAGCTCTCACAGTAGAAAGTTTAACACAGCGATTCTAGGTCGACCCAGACTAACACTATCTATCGCCAGCGTTAATAAATAACTGCGCATTCTAGGTAATGGCCGAGAATGTGTTTTGTGAGTAATGAACTAATTAACACAGGACAAACACGTGAAGAATCGATTGTTAGGTGGTGCTAAAATGAAAGACCAGTGCTTAAATTTTGAATCAACGCTTTTTTTAATCGCTTAAAATGGATCAACAGTGCGTGGTGGACAAGCCTGCATGTGGCCATGGCCTTGACTGGAACCTCGCTATAACGAATCAAAAGCATTGCGTTTTCTTAATCTCTGTAAAAAAACTGTTTTAGCTGCGAGTACAGCTAAAACAGTTAACTGGGAATTACTGGTCTTACATTAGATTTTTTAACACTCGCTTAATTTAAAAATTAAATTTTGAAAATATTCAGTTTTTTACCATGTGCACACGCTGAAAGCCATCAGTTTAACACTTACTTAACTGAAAAATAACCAAGAAGAAAGGCTTACCTTCAAGAATAAGGGGCATAAGTGCGACATCTGTTCCTTTTTGAAAATTTGATTACAATGGTTTTTTGCGTCAAAGTTAACTTTATATAGCACCAACCGGGCTTGAACAATTTTTGAAACCAAAAATATTTTATGGAAATCAGGAGTTCTATGAAAGTTTTTTTTTAATGACAAGATTTTAAATTTGCATAAAAATTGAACCAGAATATGCATTCCAGGAAATGAAATTCTACCACCTTCTTGTGCGTTTCGTGCATGACTTGAGCTGTTTTAATGCCTTTTCAAGCTAGTTTGTTCTTTCCATCCGAATGTAAAATACTGTAGAGCTTTGGCTTTAAACTTACAAACTCGGAAATTGGACAACCCACGATCACGTCTTTCATTTTTCCCAGTACTTTTTTCTTGACGTTGGAGTATAGGAAATGGTCTTTGGGTAATCTGATTTGTTGAATAACGATGCTTACTCTTCCATATCTTTGTAAACATCGTCACTTTCAATCGAATAGCACAAACTGGCCCTATCCATGACTAGGAGTTTACATCTCTCTGTACTTACCTTTTTTATCATATGATCGCAGTGAAACCGGTAGAGTAATAACTGTGATAGTATAATAATATACTAATATACTACATAAGAATAATGACCTTGAGCTAAAGTCAACCATGACGGGCTTGTCCAAGGTGCTGTTTGCAGGAGTCTTTGTAAAAATTACCAAATCCTCGCTTAAAGACATGAAACTCGTGGTGAAGGGTGAGAAGCTTACTTGATGTCTTTCTCTTTCGTTGTTGCTATCAAGACGTTCGATCTCTTGTGTTTGTTTTCGATCATCTTGCCAAAAATCGAATTACTCATCAGTTTGTACAGGTTTTTGTCAAAATCGCCAGAAGCTGCTTGTCATTTCTCGTTATTGAATTCGATGTAAGGTTTCAGACAAAGTGATTTCCTTAAGGCTGATCGCTCTGTATATTTTCTTGATATGAATGCCGAGAAAAATGTAAAATTTCAAATTCCTATAGTGCACCACGTACTTTGTATTTGAGAAAAGTTTACTGGTTAGCTTTAGGCCTTTGCTCTATGTTACCCGCAAGTCCTCGATTGCCCGACGGTTGAAAGGAGAAAGTATAGACTTCGTGATTTTCATTTGCTCCAGTGCTAACAGGTAATCATTGTCCGATACATGAAGCATCAACGGGTAGTCCAAGTCCACTTCTAATACCAACCCGGTATCACTCTCATCTCCATAATTATCGAGATTTATGTCCTGGAGTTGGTCTTCTGGCACCATTCATACTCTCCGGTCGGCAGATGACTCGCACATTACACAACCATACAAGTTGTTGAAGTCCAAAAATATGATGAAAGAATTCTTTTTATCGTGGTCGAATATAGGTGGTATATATGGATTGTTGGCTTTAGCGTATCTTCTAGCTATAAACAAGACACCGCCTCTTATACCCCATTCCACCATAAGATACAATACATTAGTGAAGAAATACAAAGACGCGTCCCAGGATAGCGTAGGATCGTGGTAATCTCCATACGTTTTAATTTTGCCTAAATCCCAAATCTTCATCGCGTGTTCATAAGATTCGGGGCAGATTGCTCCTTTCAACAACGAGGTAAATGCTGACACGGGAGGTAAACACTCCTCCTCGAACACTTCCACATTTGTTAGGTATTTGTACGGAAACACATTTTTTTGTCTAAGGCCTTGTACGAGTTCTACCGATTCACCTTCGAAAAGCTTGTCCATAATGTTAAAGCGATTTAAGTTCGAAGCTAAAGTTTCCAATGATCTATCATAAACGCTAGACTATCATAGAAAGTAAAACTTCCCAGTTTCATGCTTCTGATTCTTTCCTTGTTCTTAGCGATGATCCTCACATTATGCAGAGCGTTCAAATCTTTTAAACGAATTCAACGCCACCACGACGAAATGACTGCCACATTTTTCGAAATTTTGCAGAACAGCTGGTATGTTTTGTTTAAATCGTAATCAAAGTTATACTTGCTCTGCACGGTGCTTCTAAATTCACTGGTGATGTGGTCGTGGTCTCATACTTTCGTAAACCCTTTAAACATTTCTCGGGGTGGGGTAAATGCACCATGTTGCATAGATGGCACACCGCAGCTGTTTTGTAGAACAACCACTGTTCCTTGGCTAAACGTTTCATCCGTTGATTGTGGGTATCCATGTAAGCCACGATTTTTTTCTGGTCCTCTAATATTGATTAGAAGAAAATCTTCACAGTCTACTCCTCTGTATGTTTTGGAAAATCCTCTGCCTAAATGGTCCACAATCACATAAGAAAGACTGCAAGCTTGGTGTATGTGGTAAACTCTGGTGTATGTATCGTTTCCATCACAACTGGAGAATGGATGGAGCGCCGCTTCATAGTCCACATAGGCTATGAACAACCTTTTGGGTTTGTTCTTGAAATTCTTAAACTGGATAACATCATTGTCGGGCAACGAGGTCTTTTGAAATGGAACTCTCTCCAAGAAGGAAGGAGGTTGTTTTCATAACTGAACGAATTTGAAAACCGTGTAAACAATGTCTGCAAAAATATTTTAAGGGCTTTTTGGGGTTGAAACACGCAATGAATTTGTTGAAGTCTTTTATCGTCACGTAGTGACCGTTGAGAAGAAGCAAGTCAACGTGATGTATACTTTGAACTAATGAACTCACACGATAGATAAACGCAAGGGTCACCTTCCTCTAAATCAAAAACAGATACCAAAATGTTGTTTGCTTTTTTTGAATGCCGTAATTTTGGATAAAGGAGCGGGGTATTTATCTAACATGCTAACAACTAACTCGTGCGCATGAGGGACGTAATGTTTTGTATCTTAGTCATGTTGCGAAGGTGGGACTGGATGTACACTAGCCAACACAGACCATACTAAACATCTATTGTCCTGACTATGTACGTTGACCAGTATATCGGGGCCTATTTTCAGATTATTGGGGATAGGCACATAACCTTTTCCGGAAATGGAGATACTATGTGTTGGAATCTCCGTTTCCATACTCTGTACTGGACGACCCATCCACTACCTTCCACGGCAAACTGTCCAATACTATGCAGAATCTTGTTTGACATTTCCAAAAAACCTCCTTGCTCCCCACTCTGGTCAGGTTGAAATTGAAATAAGCTGTAATAGTTTCTGTGTTATCCATCACTTTTTCGAAGAGAATGCATAATCCGAGTTGAGCTTTTATGTTTACCATAAGACGTTGACATTGTTCTAAAATATACCAATATTTATCGTCACACAGTTCCAACAAAACGGTTCATAGTGCATTTCATCTGACGTAAAATCTCGCTTGAAAGTCAAAAAGCAATGGTTGAAAGCATTGCGGACGAGATAAAACCTCGTAAATCCAAACTTAATGGCCTCACCTTGAGTTTGGCATCGTGGGTCACCTGCATCTTATCTTTCAAATTATGAATCATGTAGGATAAGCCCCAATCGATTCTGGTATCGTCTATTATAGGCACGACTAGTGATCTAACGTTGTTCACTATGAGGTTGAAATTTTCCGGCATTTGAGAAATTCTTCCTTTTCTCAACAGAGGCTTGAGTTTAGGAAAAGAGAATTTTTGTCTTTTTTTACAACTCTCCAACTTTCCTTCCACGTTGTTTTACACCAGCTCCACCACACTTGTGCCGTTTATGTTCAAGACCATCTGAGTAAGTCTCAACACACAGGTTACATTACAGGTTACATTACATTTTCATTTTTGATGCCTTTCGTGGCTTCGTTTATATCTCCTATCCTCGAAAGTCTTCTCACAATACTGGCACGAAACATATCCTTGTCAAACATTGGACGATCACGTTATTCTTTTTCACCAATCATGGTTGGTCCTTTTTTTATCTTCCAAGGTTGAAACCATCTCTTCGTTCAGATTAGACGAATGTGAAATACTGGTATGAACCATAGCTTGTTCCAAATCCGCGAAATACTTCCAACCGGCTTCGCAGTAATGTACTATACCCCTAAACTTGAATTTTTCAGACATAATCATTTTTCCATTGTATTGATCCTCGTGCGCCAAAAATAATCGTAGGAAGAAAGGAGTCTTCCACAATCGTGACAACGAAAGTTTACCTCACAAAGCTTCTGCAGATGATTTTCCACCGCTTCTTGTGAGAAAACTCAACTTTGCATTTCTTGCACCGGAACCTCGAAACCACCTTGGCAACCATACTTGGCAACCATGACTGATATGAAGACCTACGGTACTATTCGATCCTTTTATACTTGCCAGTAGCTGAACTAGAACACTTTCCCTGGTATGTATCAATGAGCAGCTCACCTCACCAGCAACACCAATTCTTGTAAAAAAAAATGCCCCACCAACAACGTCACCATTAAAAAAATTCTCATTTAGAAGAAAAAACGACAAAATGCCTGGGTTTATTGGAGGGACTGTTCAAAAGGGACTTTTTTCCCTTATTTTCTCAACTACTGTCGTTCATTGCATCTCGCTAAAATTAATACGTACAGAGCACACATCATCACAAATGAGATGTGCTGTCTCGACTATACAATGTCCTTACACAATAGCTGCTTTGTTTTCATAATTTTTACCTACATTTGAATGGTTTATTAGTATATTCCTTATAACATAAGATGAACTAATATGATTCCTTATCACTTGTAATAACTAATATAACAATCTAATAGTCTACATTATTTTTCGGGGTGTATGTGTTTGGACGGGGTTATCTGCAGTAATTGTCATTGGTCAGTATTAATATTTTAGGCCTTTTGTTGTTAATGGTTGATGGAAGTCCACGTAATAACTAACTGCAATGCACAAACACAATTCTAGCCACTTCACCCAGAGACTAAGAATTTGAATAATTTTCGTAAAAATAAGTCTTGTGTATAGCATCATTCATTGTTTAACACATGTGGGTATTTGTTAATCGACTACAAAGTAAGAAAATGAAGTATTTATTTACTTTCGTTGCAGTAGTTATAACGGTGGTGGACAATTCTGTTGCATTTGATTAAATAGTTGATAGTCCCAAAATCAGGCATTTGGTGACGAATTGCCCTAAATGCTTGTTTGAGTTGTGGAAGGAGTCTTTAGTAGTTAGCTATAATTCGTTGCATGTAAAGTATGGATCATTGAATAAGAAAAGCAAATTTCTCTGCCTTTTTGTTAGTTTGTTTTGACCAGGAAACAAAATGTTTTAAAGTTTTAATTTGGTCATTTGAGTTCATTTTAAACAAGCACTTGTACCTCTTCGAAAAATTTCCAAAGTACTTAATGTCAATAAAAAAACAATTACTGTTAACTACTTACCTTGATTAAATATCTAATTTTTAGGACGAGGACTGTTGCAGATGTTGCTGTTAAAAATGGCAGGCATTTATCGTGAAATATTGTTCAATTTAAACTCTTACAACTAAAATAATACTTGTACAACGAATCACACAAGGAATATTATGTCAGTGTTACTGGTGTATCCTAATTTAAGTAAGTGGTCGATGAACTACAAAGGAACTACAGTCTCAGTGTCGTCATATATGTCACTGCAGTACAATCGAATTTTTGTGAAACTTTGCATGTGTAAGATCGTTAGAGGGTAAAACCAGTATTAACAGGGCATATTGGTTAATATCATCATGGATGCACTATCTCTGACAAACAACTGGTTAATTATACAGGACGGAAAATCCAATGGCTCAAGACGGGTTAAAGAAATACGGATGCAAAGGCAACGTAAATAGGTTTGTATCCGTATTTATTTAAACCTGGTTAATCCAGGTCAGTCAAAAAATAAGTGGAGTTTAATGGTGGAAAAGTGGTCGATTAGTCACTTAACTATCACTTACCTTCATGTGTTGGTTCATGGTCACAGAAATACCTACTTTTTTACCATACTATATCGCAAGCGTAAACTGCAGATTTAAAGACACTCAGCCGACAGGGTACGCCCATTCGTAAAATTGCACAAAATTCCGATCATTAGTTTAGGAATTACGAAAATTACGTGCTATCCTTCTGTTGTTGTGCAAGAGTGGCATCCCTGCAAAGCGGCGTGTGTTTTTTTTAATTAAATCAGTCCAGTAGTCGTTACAACTAAGGAATTAGCAAGCAAACAGCAACTAATAGGGCCTACGCTAAGGACTCTTAACATATTTCCATTGACCAAAACTGACCTTCAATAGTTTTGTCAACAGGTTTAAAGCCAGGTAGTTCGCAGTGCTTCTGAATACAACATACGCAAATTGGAAGAATACTCAAAGTAAGGATTGGGTAAGGTCCTTGATATCTACGTGGTAAGTTGACCCCTCATTCACCTTGATGCCAAGCCAATGCCGAATTTACATGACACATGTGAGACAAGTGATATTGGGTAAAATTGAAACCCCTTTCCCCTGCCTCCCCAACCCATCCTACAAATTAAGTTGGCAATGAAAAAACAGACATATAAAATATTGGTTTTATTTCCCAGTAAAACTGCAAACTACGCTAAATTTGTTAAGGCTATGTTTTCTACGAATCATACCCTTCCATTCCAAATATTCGCCATAGGAGTCCTTTTTAAAATTCCAGTGTTTACCTAGGTCACCAATGCAATTCGATCCCACACCCTTAGGCTCATTGGTCACCCTCTAACAACTCGGCTGTGTTTGCTCCCTTCTCTCGCTTCCCAGTGAACCCTTATGGCGGCAAATTTCGTCGCTCCACTTAGCAGTTTTTTTTTCTTTTTGCTTTGATATACGTCCTAGTGTGGAAGCGGTTAATTTTGCAAATGTAACAACGTTACGCAACTACCGTGCAAGTAATACAATCGTCTATTTTAACCCATTGTTGTGTAAACTTCGTTTATTACTGGTTAACGCTTGTTAAACCCTTTGAAACCCTTTGTTTATTAGTTTTTAATGCTAAAACGACGGATAATTTGTAAATAATTAATGTAATCTAAGAAGCCATCCAGTACAGTATTTTTGTATGAATGTGGTGCCTCTGCATTTGCACCTTAACTAACTACAACTGCACCTTCTGCACGTGACCAAGCCTGCAACCGTACGATGGACAATTGAAGAGACCAAGCATAAAGCATATTTGGTCGCAACAGGTGGTTCCATGGGTTGTTCCACAGTGTGTGTAGAATAATGTTGGCAAAAATGCAGGCATAATTGTATTAAAGCGTTTATATACAGGTGTGCTTTATTAAATTCAATCGCAGATTGAGGGAAAAAAATATGTATTGTTATCTTGTGGTTAGGACTGCACATGCACAAATGCATTGGTTCCTGTAACTTCACTGCAGTTTACACCAACATACGTAACAATAAAAAATATAAATTTTACCACATAGAGTTTTATGCAAAAAAAACGTTCTAGACTCTTGATTTGTTTTTTTTTCACTAAATTTACGTTTTATTTTTTTTTGCTGTCACATACGGCCGCACCACACAGCCACTTTCCCTTTTCGTTCATATACTTCACAAACTGGTAACACAGTGTTGGATTGCTTCTTCAGTTCTTGATTCACGACACAATCTTGTGACGCACAACTTCAGCAGAGATATTTCCTCCCAACTTCAGAACTGTGTGTCGTCTGCACAAAGAAATAGTCCGTTTTCATCATTAAAACACTTCAGTATAACAAATGAATACCCGCTTACTAAGTTATTGGCTCGGAAGAAACAATGGTCTAACAATGCTGTTTTGAAAACTACTTAGTTATTGGCCCGCACCTTTTTTGAATCATTGAAGCATCAATAAAAGTTTAACAAATATCGTTTTAGCTGTAGTGCTACTGCTTTACTTGACTGTGGTTTGGGATTTTTATTTGTATTTATACACTACAAAGATATAGGCACATCTTCGTCTCTTATCTGTATTCAAAAATGAAACAATACGGTAGGCCAACGATTAGTGTGGGCATTTGCACGCGTAAATATTTTTTTCAGTGCCCTCGCTTGGTTATTGGAAGGCAGTTCTCCCAACCCCGAATTCGCCACCCGTTAGTTACACCCACCACTGCCAGTCAATGACAAGTTTCATAAAATCTTACATCTAGCCTATTACTAGGTGAATTTGCGTCACTCACTGGCTAATTGGCAGAAGTGGATGTATTGTAATTTGATTTTGGCTTGATTCTGAAGTACACCATCACCGTTCAAGCAGCAAAAAGTCAACGAGGAACAGTCCCTTCAGACAACTTGTACTAACAATTTTTCGTGTCCAGATCGTTGTTGTGGGAAATGAGAACTTGTCCCACCAACGTTTGTAACAGTAGAACTCTTGGGAAGTCGAGTATGCAGAAATTTTTTTATGCATTATTGCTCGATTCCGAATGCCCCATCACCGTTCATGCAACGAAAAACCAACGACGAATAACCCTTCAAACAACATCTCTTAAAAATTTATAAGAGATGTTTTACAATAAACGTTTTGGAATTGCGCGACAGATATTGTTACACGGGCAATGACATTCCTAAAGAATAAGTTGTTCAATTGTTATCGCAAACGGGATATTCAGTCGATTGAAGCCCTCAACCTTAGGCTATCCGGAAATAATCGCTTACCGCGCTGCGCGCCCTTGTGCATTGCTTTAGAATGCCCAGCGGTTTTTGGCCATTAATCTTTACATAACGTTCAGTAAAACCGTGACCGTTAACTTAACGTACACAATCCGAGAAACTGAATGAAGTAGGAATATATCGTATGCTCACGCAACTTTCAATCATGGTCAACTGGGGTGCAGGTTTGTAACCCTATTGGCCATGCACGCCAACGTTTGTTTCGATCTTTTTTTAAGCACAACTGAAAGCCTTTCCCTGTGGCCCGTCTTGTTTTCCCTTTGCGCAATACGGACCAATGATTAAAAAAGAATATGAACGAACAAAGCTTTACGGTTGCTGAGATCTGAAAAAAAAGTTAAACACGGTCGGGTTACGGGAAAGAGAGGTTTTTTTTGTCTTACGCAGCAGCCCTCTACATGCACCTCGCAAGCATTCCCTCACAAGTGCCCATGTATCTAAAAGGATTAATGTTGACATACGTAAACACATACGGAATATCGTGGGTGGAAGCTGTTCATATATCTGGAGTTAGGATTAATCAGGCAGGTGTGTTGTACTCTGTAAGCATAAGTAGGTGCAAATCAGTAATATTAAAAAAATATTTAGGCACATCTGCAATGTGGACGTATTGAGATTATGTGGGATGCAGAGCAACCATAAAGACATGTACGCAGGCACACTACAAAGCGCTATAAATTCTGTTTAGTAGATTACACGTTTTCCCCAATGAATGCAAACAGAATGATCAGTAATGATCACAGTTATGATCGGTGTGGAGGAGCGTAAGGGTATCAGTAAATTTGCGGTTGGACATGAAATAAAGCTATGTTTATAAGGTAATTATTATATGGGAAGCTTCTTGAGCGCATATCCATACGTTTATGGCTTAAACATTGCCTTTTTTATGTTTAGGTTACCTGATTATCGTTGGGGTGAACAATAGGTATAAGGATACTGTAAGGGTAGAACCTGATGTGTCCACGCACACCATACAAGACCTAACTTGTGGAGAAAAATACGATATTATTGTTAAGCCAGAAGATTACGACTTGCACCATTTAGGTTCCAACTTGGTGACGACAACCCTAGGAGACCTAGGTGAGCTATTAATGTAAAATTGTGTTGAATATGAAGAAATTCGTTCATTTATGTTAGAAAAGCTCCTTTTTGTTGTAAAATAGTTAGCGGTGCTTACGATGTGTTCTAAAATAATAATAAGAAATTTTATACAAGCTTATTTGCCTGGTAGAAGAAGTGAGCCAAAAATTATGAGTTTTTTAGCCTTCAGTGATATTAAAATTAATAATATCGAATATCTATATTATACTACAGTAGAATTGGAAAATTGCAACGCAGTCCATTGTCATGTTCCCACCAACCACCGTAGATCTGTAAACCACAATATTATGCATAATTGTCATGGTAGAATTGAAGCTCTGGTAGGACTGAGTGATAACACCATCAACAGAAAGGGTACGCAAGTTATGTGTAGAATAAATTACAAGGAAAATAGTGTGAATCATACCCCTTTACCTTGTGATTTAATTTTTATTTATTGCTGCCATTATATCGACTGGAGACTGTACCAAGAACCACCTGTAATGCATTGGTTAGAGCACCTGGCGATTGACAGGGACCCCTTGGTTCGAGTCCCAGTAGGGACTTTTGTATTTTCTTTCCTTGGCAGATTTTATTTCCGATTGTATCTTGTAGTTTCACAAAGGTCGGTCTTTAATGCGGACGGACTGTTTGCTTCGTTTCCCACACTTTGTGATTTATCAAGGATCGCGATCGTTATGTAAGCTTCACCATGAACTTCCATGTTAACGTCAAACTTTGAAATCGTATAATTTCGCCCAAAATTGACATAGAATAACGAAATTTGGTAATAAGTGTCGTGTCGTAACTATTTCACTGCATTACATATTTAAATGACAACAATCGCAGCATTCTGGTGATCAGATCTCCCTTCCACAACTCTGCGATTTCGTCAATCAGTCAGAGCCAAATCTAAGCGTTTAAACTAACAACCATGACTTACTTCCGATCAGTGACACTAACTTGGAAGTCGGGTTCAGAGTGGTGAATAAATTCCATAAATTCCATAAATTCCAATGGTTCAGAATGTGAAGACTTCACTTTGCTTAGTTGGCAAGCAATCTGTCATGTTTCTTATCATGTTAAATGGGTCGAGAATATTGTAAATGAAGCCAACTCCTCTATGAGGGACCAGAAGTGCATCTCCATAGCTCTAATAGCCACATCTGCTAATTCGGGATCATTTACATAGTACTCTTTGAGGTCATGTGACTGTTGAAGTTCAGTGACTCGAGCGTTAACTCCAATACACGCAGTCAACCAAGGTTTTAGAAGAAAATATACATTCATCCTTCATCATCTTCTCTGGACCATACTGCAGCTGATAACCAAATACAAACATCTTTGCCGATTGTGGTAGAGTTGTCATGCAGCATCCATGGTGGTATGTAAATCAGCAGTTTTCTATGTAAAACGTTGGCTGACTGCGTCTCTTGGGGTTGGCACCCCAATGACTGATCTATAATTGTACCATGACCTCAAATAACACCAAGTAAATGATCCCAAAGTAGCAGACGCGGCTATCACAGCTACTGAGAAGCACTTCTGGTACCTCACCGAGGAGTTAGCTTCATTTAAACTATTATAGAACCATGTATCATGAACAGAAACGTAACAAATTGTTTGCCAACTATGTAAAGTGAAGCCTTCACATACTGAACTATTGGACTTGGTGTTCCTATATTCCTCACACTAAATCCATCTTCCAAGTAAGTGTGCTCTGATCGGAACCAAGTTATTGTTGGTATATCAAACGCTTTGATTCGGGTCTGATTGGTTATCCAAACCAGAGAATCATTGGGAGGAAGTTGCTGGTCATCAGGACGCAATGAGGTTTGTACGCCGTGCTTAAGTTGTCAATGACGTATAAGAAAGAACAGTTAAGCTGATTCTAGATTATGTCCACAATACTTCCACGGCTGAAGTTCCAAGGCAATTCTTTTTTGAAATAGTTGAGCAACATCGACGCCACATCGAGACTTCAGCCAAAAGACTTTGAAATAGGTATATAATTACAGGATACATTAACGAGTTAGTGCTTGTACTCTTAAATGTTTCATAACTGGAAGATATTTTCGAAGAATTTCTGTAGAAGTAACATATTCCAATGATTGGTGAAAATGGTGAAACAACTGTCATTCATCATTATGTTTCGTTTGGCCAGATAATAAATGCCAAACCACATCCATTATGATTTATCGGAGCTTACTATATAATATATAGGAAGAAAACTGACCAGATGCCTGGGGCAAGGCTTAGAATGCTCCAATCGGGCTGACATTTTTTGTGGGATCTTATATTGACGATTGAAAAGAGAAAAAGCCTAGCAGCAAGGTTTTTACAGACTTTATTTATTTTTGACCCACCCTACTTTGCATACACACATAATCATATTTTGTCTGGACTATTTTCAGCATTTAACATTTATTAACCGTAATTTGTAACGGCCACTATCAATGCAATTTCTTGTCAGTATAATAATAATGGACTAACAATCTTTTGTTTCCCCATTTTTTTTTCTAATATAAAAAGCTAGTACAAATTGCTACATAATTTCTAAAACATTTTTTCTTCACTTTTCAGTTTATCCAGAGACTGCAAAATTTCTAGAAGTAGGAGAGACTTTTGTTATTTTGAATCTGGATGAATGGCAGCCCGCTTGTCCGACAGACACTTTCTACGCACAAATTGGTAACAGAATTGGGACTTCTAATATGTTGGAGAAGCATCTAGTACTATCACGTCTAATGCCGAATACTGAATACAAATTATATGTTTGGGACCAAGAATATATGGAGAACCGCAAAAAAGAATACACTTTTCAAACACTATGTGATGAAAAAGGTAATAACTACAAGGACAAACAACAATAGGTATTGTTTCTAAATGATATGCAACTGACTCATTAAACAAGAGCAGGTTATAACAGGAAATTATTAGAGGAAATTAGGCTATTTAATTACATTCTCAAGTTTTCTTGGCTAGGGGATATTGGCTGAGGGAAAAATGGCTACCTGGGGATATTGGCCATCGCTATATTGATCCTTGGATAGTGTACTGGGTAATATTGATATTGACCAAGGAGATACTGGACTCTCTGGAATTTTGGCCAGGATGATATCAGCAATAGGGATATTGCAAAGAAGGATATGTCCCCTGGGGATACTAAATTGTTTGCCGTTTTTGTTTCATTTTCGGACATTCCACAAAGTTACACGCAGCTATTAGGATCGTTCGTTCCATCTCCCTTAGAAGAACAGATTGAGTTACAGCCAGTATCGAGCACAAGAAAGAAGACACTACGCTTCGGGAAGTAAACCTCCCTTCTCCAAGTGAAAATAAAAATCGTTAAAACATATAAAATTCATGGCAGTACCTGCCTAGTCACCAAATCTATGAATTTTATATAATGTTAAAAGATTTTTATTTTCACCTAAAGATGGGACGAGACCTCACGAAACGTGGTGTCATTCTTTCTTGGGTACGATACTGGCTATAACTCATTCTTATCCGCAATAAGTGCTGGAATCTGCTCAATTCCATCTTCCTTGCCTCCGTTAGTCCATTTAACCGTGTAATGATACATAAGAATAAAAAACTTCAATATGGCTAAACTGACAATCATGACGTCTTACACCTGGAAACTTGACAAAAAATTTAATCCGAATATCCAAGTTCTTCCATAATCCATCTTAATTCAAGATTCATAAAAAAATTTCGTACAATTACAGATCAGTGCATTACTCAAGGTACTGGTAATTTCAATAAATATTCATTCTTAAATTAAAATGTTTAAAGTATAATGCGATAAGAGTGGAAATAAATTATTATGACCGATCCCAGGATAAAAATTGCATTATTGTCTAAAGAATACCAACGAACGAAATTGATCACTACAATTCAGCAAGACTGCAGTGAAAGTTTGTTACGGAAATGGGATTCGGCAATGGAAAATCGGATTCTGTCTTAACATTCCCACCAAACTCACTCACTGTTTCATTTTGTGGGTGGTTATCCGTTCTGAATTTCTGTAGTGTCAACGGCCACTCACGGTCCCTAACTTGCTTGTTGATTGTCACCATCTCGATGGTGTTCGTGGCCGTTTCGATCATTTGCGAGACAGTGCATCAACGGGGCGATAAGTCTGTTCTCCTGTTCGAGATTTTTTATTTATTTTTGCAGGTGGTACAGGTGCGTGATAAGATCTAGATTTGCGGTTTGTTTAACATCTCTGTAAAGTACAGTGCAGACCACTGCACTGTGACTGAGGTTGGTACTAATGACTTTGCTGTAGGTGTGCCGTAAGCATCAATTCCCCCTATTACCGTTCTTTTTGCTTAATAAAACAATATCTAATATTTTTAGCAATACTAGTACAGTTTTTTATATTTAAAAAATAAAAACTCTTTTCTTTCATTTTATCATGTATTTCTTTTTTAGGGGATATTGGCAGGAGATAAGGGGGGGATTGAGGCTTAATGGCGCGTCGACAACTTGGTCATTAGCGCCAACCTCAGTCACAGTGCAGTGGTCCGGGTTGCCACTGCACCACACATTACAGAGATGTTATTCAAACCCCTAATCTAAATCTTGTCATACATCTGTACCTCCTGCAAAAATTGAAAAACACCGGACAGAAGGACAGACTTATCGCCCAACTGACGCGCAATGTCATGCGGAAGATGGAACCGACGACGAACACCGTCAAGATGGCGACAATCAACAAGTAAGTGCCGGACCGTAAGTGGCCGTAGACACCAAGAACATTCAGGAGGGTCAACCCCCGCAAAAGGAAACAGTGAGTAAGTCGGGTCAGGAGATAAAATGTCCTCCAGGGGATTTTGGCCATGGTTCTATTGAACCTGGGGATACTGGGCAGGGGAATATTGGCCAGGGTTGTTATTGACCAGAGAGATACTGGCCTCTGTGGAGTACAGTTCAGAATATATATTAGCAATAGGATATTGCAGCGGAGATTTTTGTCCTCTGGGAATGATAGACTAGAACCAAACCTTCATACCCAGTCTTTTGAAGGTGTCTATTTACATGAAATTAAGTATTTGATTACAGGTAAAACAACGTGAGGGTCATTTCATTACAGAGCATACATTTATATGCTACTGGACCCATCAACCATAGAGATCCTCCTGAAAATGTCAAATTTCATAACATCTTCAATTAATACGCTGTGCCAACGGTGCCGAAGGATAATCACAACCACTAAAATACACTCTTTTCACTAGAAGGTTCTCTAGAGTCAACCACTAGAAGTGAAAAGTAGTGACACTAAGGTAAAAAGTATGCGATTATCAATTATCTTAAAACTGAATTATTATCTTAAGCCAAAAATATTGGACCCTATCTCAACTACCAGCAAGTTGCTAGTGCGTAATTATGCAGTAATGGCAACTTCTACTGGTTTGTAGACAAACATTCAGCTTTGTTTGCTGCTGATTTCAGCAGGAGAATATTGATCGTATTAAGTCTCGTTTGTACAGTGTTATACAGCAGAATCCGTCGTCAGTCTGGTCCTATTCTTTGAAAGTTAACACTATTCGACTGGCTTCTATGTTTACTAGTATACGACCGAAGAACGAAACCATTGCAGTTGTGTATAACCTTTTCAGTCTGTTTGCTGTTGTAGCCGTCCTGAGCCAGCAAACTAAACAGGGAAAACAAAGCTAACTGGGCACCGCCAGTGTACCCATCACGGTCAATGGCATTCCTTGACTATTGGTTGTCCACATTAAAGCCGATATGTGCTTATCTTTTGCGGGCAAAATATTGGGTCTCGTATCAACCAGCTAGGCTATTGCAACATAAATTTCCGTAGTATTTTTCTAAAGGCTCAGAAACCTATCATTGTGATAATTCCCTTGCCGGCCTTCTCCAAAATGTTGTACAACCAGATGAAGTGCTGCGAATATAACAATCATAGCAGATATTTACAGGACCGGGAAATGTAAGCAAGTGAGTGTGCATAACCTGCAGCTTTACAAAATGTTGGTCCTAAATTTATGATGATACAATATATTTTATATTTAGTACACACAAGGGCGTGAAAGCGAAAGAACGTAGCTAGCACCTTCTAGGATATGATAGTATAAATTATTCTTTTCAATTCTTGTGGACATTTGGCCCATAAACCCAACAATACGGAATCTGTAGCTCGTTATTATTAAGCATGTCCGTAAACCGTGCAAACATCTTAGTGCTCCTATCACACCTCATAGAAATTATTCCTAAACAAATGATAAATTTCCACATCACACACCATTACATCACAGCTGAAGCAAACTGCTAAAAATAAGCATTATAACACATACGATGCATCTGCAATTCAATTGTTTTGGTTGCTTTACCATCAGAAATTTATTAACCCAATTAAATTTACCTGGATTTAAGATACCACTGGTTTTAGGCTGCATCCTAATTTCAAACTGCGTCATTTAAGGTGCAAATGTACGATGGATGTTTAGGATCTTTAGCTGTTTATGATGAAGTTTTTTTTGGCTTGCTAAACTGACGCAATGTAAGATGGCAGCAATTTCATGTGTCCGTTCAATAAGGTGGTCATGTTAGAAATGGGCAACGTTGCTAACAATTAGGATGTAATTTATTTTAAGAAGGGAAAGAGGGGGCATTATATTAAGTTGCAAACAAAATAAAATTGCCAGTAGTCTAAAGTTGCAGTTTATTAAGTTGGAAAATAAACAAGTTGCAGATGTTTTTTTTAAGAAGGAAAAAGTGTTTATAGGCAGCCACCCACAACTCTGTGGATGGCGCTTGCTGCGTTTAATCTACTGCAATATATTTTCGTCATTAGGAGCACTTGGTACTTTAAATATCCGTTTGAACTAAATAGTTTAGATTGAATTAATGAGAATCTATAATTCAACGCTGAATAAAACCACTTGTTCACAACATAGCAAACACTAGCCTAATTATTATTTGTTCCTTGTGAAATACGTCAATAAAGCTCTACTTACTGTCTTGAAATAAGAACATGCATTTTAACAATGTTTTACTCCAGTTTGAAGTATTTGTTAATACATAGTAAATACATAGGTAAATACATACACACCTATTTCAATCCGTGTCCGGTTAATTGCTCGGTGAAAATTGCTCCCCGGAAAATTGCTCATGGACCACTTGCACGCCAAGGAAATTGATCGCATGAAAATTAATCACCGGGAAAATTGCTTGTCCGAAAATTGACCGTGCGGTTAATTGCTCGCCACATTTAAAAAAAAAATTATTTATTTATTTCTCATTTTTTTTAACAGTTATTAGTTCTTTAACAGTAATTTTTGCAGTTTTTTCATGTATTTAAGTGGCATAAAATCAAGTTACAGCAACAAAAATAGGCCTAATTGAAGCACAACTTAATTATCTTTCATTTGGGCCTCAAGAGGAGTAGAGGTACACACACACACGCACTTTTTTCAAGTAAGTACACACTGAGTAAAAATGAGCCCATTCCCCCTCCCCCCGTTTGCAAATACCATAAAAAACGGACTTTTTTCAAGTACACATTGAGCAAAAATGGCCGGTACATAAATCCGTTAACATAAATGCAGTCAAGTTCAGGATGTGTTAAAGTTCATTAAAAAGAAAATAGCCCATTCCCACTCCCCCGTTTGCAAATACGATAAAAAAGGACTTTTTTCAAGTACACATTGAGTAAAACTGTTCGGTACTTAAATCCGTTAACATAAATGCAGTCCAGTACAGGATGTGTTAAAGTTCATTAAAAATAAAATAGCCCATTACCCCTCCCCCCGTTTGCAAATAAGGTAAAAAAAGTACTTTTTCAAGTATACATTGAGTAAAAATATTCGGTACTTAAATCAAACTAAAAACTGTTAAAAAACTAATAACTGTAAAAAAAAAAATTAAATTTAAAAGAAATTTTGGTGACCAATTAACCGCACGGTCAATTTTCGGACGAGCAATTTTCCCGGCGATCAATTTTCATGCGTGCAATTTTCTTGGCGAGCAAGTGCCCGTGAGCAATTTTCCGGGGAGCAATTATCGGCGAACAATTTACCAGTAACCATTTCAATCTCAATCAACTTGTTTCATTTTCAACCATGTGAGGTGAGTGCTACAAAATATCCCTTCCTGCAAACAATACGCCAGAATAGAATACCTGAAGAGGCATAATTTAATTTTTGAATTTTAATTTACAACATTAGTCACATAGTCAATCAATGCTCTGAAACTTCACTGCTGATTTACCTTATAACGAAGCATTTAGAAGTAAAACAATAATTGTGCTTATCCTGAGAAAATCTTAGTCATAGTCTTTAAAAAAATCAAATGGTCCCATCTCGTAACAGCCTATGAACACCTAAATGAATGTAAAGACAGAAACGCATTTAGGAAAAAGCAGTTGTATCTTTTGAATTTCATATGAGTGTAAATATTGAACTAGATCGGGGTAAACAGCAAGCTAGCTAACGTTACGTTATGTTTACTTCGTTTTCTTAAAACGATACTAACCTGCATTGGTCCGCAGTCATGTTTCAAGGTCAAAGCGGCCTTGTGACTGGAACGGATTGTCCCAAGTTTTTTAATACGTAACGCGCTATGTCTGGCTGCTTCGTTCATCTTGTATTATAGTTGTAGGCAAATGACAATGAGATGGTTAAGTTGTTGACTTAATTGTATTACAAAATTATAATAATAACGTAAAATACAAGGCATCGGAAACAACTATCTGTTAGATACCAACTCGGTAAAATGCCAAGCAATGCATCTATCTTTAAAATGTCAAACTATTAACATGGTAAAAACATTCTAATAACCGATGCGAAATTGTAAGATGCTAAAATATCTTACCTTGATATGGCATCTAGACACACGCTAGTGTGTCGTCGCCAAGTAACAGTACATCATCCGAATGTAGACATCCGATTGTTAAAAGATTGATTGTGAAAAAAGGCGGCCTCACTAGTACACTGTCTTTTATCTGAAACAATCTTAGACCTGATTTCAGCATATTGGTGTCAATTCCCCATACAGTAGAAAGGTTTGCAAATTGTTTGAATCAGGTATTGTTGGTATAGTAACGAAGAAAACCTCAACATTAAATTGTGGGAACGTGTTATTTATGGCGAAAAAGTGCCCACAGAAACGTTGATTTGTGTTACTAGTTACTAGCTAATCCGCGGGCTCCCATATTAATTGTTGTAGGGTATAAATAAACCTGACCAGCTCACTAGAGAAAGTTGCCAAATCTAAATTTCGGCAGACAGGTAAAGCGTCATATGAGGAAGTGCCTTCCCCACCTTTTTCTAAATAGGGGGTTGCAGGTATAAGCATGTGGCCCTGAAGTGGCCTGTAAAGGAAAAACCATTTCATTAACCATTGTTTGTATTGTCATCCAACAGTAGATTGTCACATGGTGCAGTGTTATACGCTTATCGTTTTAGTACTTAATTATCAGAATAGATTGTGGTTGTAAATAGGTGGTTTACTAAGAGACAGAGTATCTTTCGTATCTTCGTAGACAGAGACTTTCGTAGACAGAGTATCTTCCCCACGACGATGAAAGGGACAATTTTGGTGGGAAGAAGAGTAGGAAACAAAATGCAGTGAGCATAGGATCCAATCAAATCGGGAAAAAATATTTTTTTTTATAGAAGTAGGTTTTGTTTATGCGCCAAGTTTGCTGGTTAATTTATACACATGCTACTGCATCCAAGAAGATAAAATCATATAATAATTGTTATTGTTCCTGTTATTGTGGAATTTTACATCTATATGACTACATATGATTAAATATAAAATGTTAAAATTTGTAGACATAAAATTCATCCAGAAAATAAGTTACAGATATGAAGATAAGACGGTGTGACTCTGGTATGTTCACAGTCCGACAAAATTGTGATATCCACCCAAAACTAAAACTGGTATAATAGAAGCTGCCAAGTTTCCAAAAAAAAGGTCGGGCTTTGAAAGTAGTGATATCATTCAAACAGGGAAAGGCCGCCAAGGTTAATCATATTAACCAAGTAATACCACCGAATAATATTTTTGGACGATAAATGAAAACTTAAAGATTGCTACTCGCGAGTAGCAATCTTTAAGTTGTCTAACTTTCAAACTAACAGTCTGTGCAATTACTTGGTCAACGGGATTAAAATTGGCGGCTTTTTCCTGGTTGAATGATATTACTTTCAAAGGCTGACCCTTTTTTGGAAATTTGGTGGCTTCACTTATACCCGTTTGGGTTTTGGATGGATTACCGTCTTACTTTAAGATTCCAAAACGTCTAAAAAAGGAATGAACATATAAGATAACATAACATCTTAAGATGGTTAGTAAGATGGTTAGTATTGAAGTCCATCAGAACATTGGGAAGGAACCAACGCTCCAGCAGTGGTGGATCATCAGTGGTTTTCAGTGTGTTCATTTGCAAAGAGCCGTACCGACAGGACCATACCCATCTGCTAACTAAAGTCAATGGGAGGGATTCAAAAGAAAAATCCACAAAAACTGACGAAAAACCATAACCGTAAAGAGTGAAAAAGAAAGGTTTCTATATTGCAGACGGCCCAAAAGTGTACGTGTTCTGCCATTGAGCCCCAGTTTAATATAGCGAACCAGAAAAAGTGGATTTAAGCAAGGATTATTTATGTGTAGGAAATGAATATATTTAAAGACTCGCTAAGTAACATAATTTCTTACTAACACATTAGAAAAAGTGCGAGCAAGGTTGGTGAACACCTTCGAGGAACGCAAATATATTCGTTATTTATGATGAGCATGCAGGAAATATAGTTTTTTTCGTAAAAGATCGTAACGTTACGTCATTTTTATGGTGTAGCACAATTAGTCACTGATTTATTTGGTAGTTTCGGAAAGTGGACTTTGCCTCAAACTATAGCCATACAAACAAGCAGCATTGTTGTAAAAATCAAACTAATTGACCTTGGGTTGTTGCTGAACGTATATCTTGTTCAGATGGTGATATTATTAAAAACTTGATTTTTATTTTCAGTTCCAGAAAATCCCCCGGCGGAACACGTGATTCATGAGCTAGACAATTCTCTAGTTGTAGAACTACGTGCGTTCAGTAATTGTTACACTTCGTTTAGTGCAGAATACCACAATTCTGATACAGGAAAAATAACACTAATATCTACAGATATCAGTCCAGAACAAAAATCCATACTGATTCAGCAGCTGATTCCTGGTACTTTGTACAAACTGCGGATTACAGGTCGTTTCAGGCATGGCGAACATACTGCTGAATATGAATTCACTCCTAAGGAAAATGGTAAGAATATACTTAGGTATTGTATCATGTATTCCTGTGTAGTGCGGTGGATATATCCCAGCTCCATGAATAAATTGCAACCAAAACATTCCTAGTGTCTAATGTCTAAAATATCATCCTGTAAAACATATTCAAATTCCACTAAAATCCGAATCCAGGAACGTTCCAATAAAAATCTCCTAATTTGCACACATTTTTATGCGTTTTTTGTTTGTTTTAACTTCTTAACAGTTGATCAGATCGAAAAACACAGTTCACAATTCTGAAAGAGAATTAAATTTTCTAAAGGAAAGATTCCATTCACTTCTGCGTAAAGTTAACCCATATAGTCGAAATTTGCCATTTTATGCCAAATTAACAGAAAATTGTACATTTAGTAGTACAGTGTATAGCATTCCTGACTAGGCACCTTTGCTCTTACCTCTATAATTACCCCAGATGGGTATTCTTAGGCTTCTGTGAAAGGTGTTGATGTATTATTTATAACAATGCTAATCACATTCTTGTCTATCTTGAATAGGGACCATACTCCACCCATTAAAAGGTGTTGTAGTAATTGCGAAGCAGAGAAAGAATATGTTGATTATCGATTTCAAAGTGATCGTTCTCGTATTACCAACGCAACTACCCTAGATTGGAATGCTTAGACTTTTCTGAAACGTGGTTATGTATAGTTTTCAGATATTCTAATCATAATTACGTACCTAAAACAGGGATCGTCCGGCGCCCGTTGTAAGGCGTAATAGTGTATAGCATCGAAAGAGTGTGCTGATTTTCTGTTTCATAGGGCTCTTATTCAAATATCATAGCTGGATGTACTTAATATCTTCTGAAAGGTTGTGATGTATTATATCCAGCAATACTAATCACAATTGTGTATCTTAAATAACGATCCGTTTTACGCCCCAATGAAAGGTTTTGTCATAAATATGTAAATTAATGCAAATTAGAGGAGTTTTATTGGAATGTTCCTGCATTCGGATTTAGGCACATTTTGGATAGGATGTATAGGGGGACATTATAGACATGAGACACGAAAAAAGGTTTTGGTTGCAATTTTTTCAAGGTGAAAAGAGACATATATTTTTAATTACATCATACTAGTGCTAAAATATTTCTCTTACTACTTTAATTTAAAAAAAATCAATTATAGCTTTTCAGTTTTTTAATTCATCCTTTAAACGAAAGGAATTAAATCACTACTAAGATAAGGCAAGTTTTCGGCGCTCATATTACAGGGATGATCATTTTGGGTGATTGATACCTAACCCAACCCACAAACTTTTATACTATATCTCCAGACAAGACCACAGATGGTATAAATTCATGACTGTTGTGTTGAACAGTTTTAGTAAAATAACTGTCTTCTATTTATTGGGAGAATCAAAGGTCGTGGGTTCGATTCCCCTCTCAGGCATTCTGCTATATAAGTCCAAAAGGCAACGTAAATGGGTTTGCATATGTATTTATTTAACACTTTTTGAGCCTTTGGTTTCCGTCTTGCTACATCCACCATCAGCATGACAACATCTCATACACAGAAATAGGCAATGTGGATAATTTCATACTACTTATTCCACCACTTAGAAATGGCTAAATATTGCTTCAAATGAATACGATATCTAATTCCATTTTAAGGCACATTGGCGTTCTGTATTCTTATCAACTTTCCTGTAATTTTTAAAAATTACAAAGTACATAAATTACCAAATTCTCAACTGCCAGTATTTGCCGAATTTAATTAAAATTTATCTATGGCATCTGAAGAAATATCCCTAACTTGTAAGCCTGTTATTTAAATCAAGTTCTGTTGCTTGCTTTATTATTACTCAGAGTATTCAGCGTAGCTCGTAACTACATTGCTACGATAACCGTTACTCAGTGTTGATTAGAAATCGATCACTTTCACATGGGCTTGGCACAAAATAGGTGCGACCAAAAAAAAGACCTCTGCGAGCGTCACTACCAATAATGTTATATAGTAACAATAATAAGAAGGGCGCCAATTTTTCCAAGCCCAAAAATTGCTCTTTTTACTACAAACAAGCACTGCTCACGTTCTGTAAGTCTGATCACCTTCTCATACGCTCATTTTTAACTGTACACTTGCTTTGTTCCAGCAGCACAACAAACACCAGACTTAACTGCCAACAAAAGGACTTTTTAATACTTTATAATATAATAATTTATCGTACGGTCCCTACCTTTCACAATGCTAAAAATGCACAGCGATATATCCCATATAACCACACTTTACAGTGCATGATATTCATATCGCCACACTTTAGTTTGGGGATATGGGATACCACCTCACTAAAGTGTGATATGGATGCCATGCACAGTAGTGTGGTGATAAGACATTGCCAATACTTTCATAAGGTAGAATTCCTTAATAAAACCCATGCGAGAATTAATTTGATTCTTTTATGTCAACCAAAAATTTCCAAATAATGTTTGCTACAAAATAAAATCGTAGCCTACCTTCGTTCCTTGTTTGAAAAAAAATTGCTCTTTTATTACGCAACAAAATAAAAGCAAATTAATTCACGCATGATTTTATAAAGCAGTTCTACATTTCGAAACACAGACAAGAAAATTGAATACTTTAAATACCTATTAACCCCCCCTCCCAAAAAAAAAGAAACCAGCTGGCGACTCTAAATCAAAAAAATTACGTGAACTTGATCGGCCTTTCGAAACACCAACTGAGATAACATACAAACTATACATTAAATTTCATCCCTCGAAATGCAGCATTACGCTGTTTCCCTCTGTCCCCCTACCTCCTCACAAAATTACGTGAACTTGCGTCGGCCTTTCGAAATACTAACTGAAATAACATACGAACTATACATTGAATTTCATCCCTCAAAATTAGGCGTTACGCTATCCCCCCCCCCCCAACCCCGAAGTAAAAATACACCCACAACATTCTAACTGCCTGCCCACACTTTAGCACATAACTGTTTGCAGGACTACGTAAGTTACCTCTGAAATGGTCCGCAGTGACACTAAAGTTGGAAGTTGAATACCAAATCTTTTTTTGGGCTCTATTAATCTTCGCTGTCGTCCAAATCAACGTTTTCCATTAAAAAGTATCAAAGACGTAGGATACTACTCCCATGAAATGACATCAGAGAATGACAAACACGAAGAACCCACTGTTCAGAAAGCACATTATGCAAATTGAAGAAGGACGCCTCATTACGTGAATGACATGATTAAAAAAAATTTTAAAACACCACTTACGTGAACCTAAGGAGTAAGACGTAATTTTTACATGATGAAGTTTCCGTGATGTGTGCCAAGATAAAAAAAAAAGTGTTTCTCCTATCTTTCTAGATACATAGCCTACCACCGTGCACCCTCATCTCGCTCGAATGGTATCGGCCGCAAATCTGACTGCAGCAAACCAAAGTGACGACACAAAGTTTGCAAAAACAACACAGTTATTACCCCCACCAATTTTGTTTTTCATTTTAATAGTTACAGACCGTACGATAAATTAGTTATAGAACCCGTGGCAAACTGTATGGGATTTATGAGCCGATGGGCGATATCCCTCACATGGCCAATCCGCTGGAACTACGTCGCAATGATGTCTCGGCCTTCGGCCTCGACCTCATCTTGACGTAGTTCTTGCAGATTGGCCATGTTCGGGATGTCGCCCATCCGGTGATAAATCCCATACAGTTCGTCAGGGGTACTATAACTATTATATATAATATAATAGAGACAATGCTCGAGGCACCCACCAACTAAAATTCCCCGGCGGCAGATGTTAAGTGGAAGAAGTACCACCATTATTACAGTTATTTTCTGCCGCATGAGGGAGGAAACCGCAGTACCCGGAGGAAACCCTCGTGCAACGGGCAGGAAACAACCGGATAAAAACCCATACATATACACTTCCCATCACCAGGATCGACCCTGGGTCTGTACAAAGCCAGAGATGTACACTGGGCCCAAGACGTCTATCGAATATGACGCCCCAGTGTTCGCAGCTACCCGTGCACTTTTAAATATATAAAAGTGAGCGTATTTTGCTAAACCAGTATTTTATGGATAGAAAATTATCACTGTGTTCGGCCGTGCGTTTCTTTGTGAGTTTACACGTGAATCATAATATGTTTTACCCTTTTTCTACCAAATCGCTGCATTGGTAGTCGTAATAATTTAGCCGTGCGATAACTAAAAAGCCACCAAGGTTTAAATCTTACTACGTGTAGGCGTAACCTCACACTCACACGAGCACTGATTTTCATCATCCAATATAGCGATAGCTGAGTTGATCAAAAACCAACAATACGCACACACTAAAGTCCAGCTTCGATAAGGTTCATTGTCTTCACGTATGGTTACCTATGTTGGGGAATAACAACATTAGATGGCTTTATTCATGGCTTTACGGGTCATTGTTAATGTTTTACTTGTCATCATGTATAACATAGCATTTAACTACAGCTATGTCGTTGTAGAATTCAATATGATTATTCGTTATCATGTATTAGACTCATATATTGTCTGATGCATGGATTTTCTTTGCTATTAGTAATAAAGTACAGTTAGCAAAGTATGAAGGGTTCATAACCATTTAAACTAGATGTCCCAACACGGAACCTAAACCATAACCTCATTGACGTTACACTGGATAGTTTTTTTGTAAATTCAAAGCAAGTTTCCGTTTTAAATTAATAATTTACTGTTTTTTTTTCCAGGAAGAATGACAGTGCTAGTAGTATTGTTTAAGTTGTACTGACCACACGTGATTGAGTGGGCAATACATATATCTCATAATACCTAGGCAGACTCAGTAGTTGCCACAAGGTTCTGTTAACTTTTTTTGGTAACTTGATTTCTAGCACATGCACCTGGTTTCTAGACACCTAATAATCGTTTACAAATAATTTCCTACTAACTTTGCCGTGTTTCAAAGTTGCTCTCATTCACTGTGAGAAAATCTAATAATTCCGTCACCAGCTTTCTATTGTTATAGTAGTCATAAGGCAACGTCCTCATTAACCTTTGTTGCAGTTTATTGCATTATGCGAAAGTTAGATCGTTTTAGATTCAATTTAATTTGATTGGTTAAAATTATATTACTTAGCTTCGAAATTTTATGTTTGTTCCTTATATGTCCGTTTTTTAATGAACACCTCCCATTTCCTGCAACTAACTGGTGCCTCCAACTGGCGACCAACAACTATAAAAATAAAACTGAGATGCCAGTTGGCATTTGTGGATCGGAAGGGGTTCATAGTAAAACTCGGGTATGCAAGGACAAGTCAAAATTGTCAGAAGTAAGTGACGTGAATTTTAAATTGCATTTTAAGTTAAATCTAAATGTTATTATAAAAGAAGGCTGGCACGAACTTATTAAAAAGTAGTCGATCACCATGTAATGTACCACGCATCAGAAATTTATTATTTATTATTACAGTGGTTAACTGTATAGTATAAGTGCAATGTTAACCAAGATCACTTAATAAATTAGGAAGTGACATAGGAGTAGCAGTTTATTTTGTTGCAATTGTTTACTTTCTTTTCTATACTATATTATTTCTGCAAAGATATATTCCATCCTTTAAATTATCATCAGTTGGCCAAGATATATGATTTTGACAGATTTACAAGTTCAGTTTCTTAATTTTCATTACACCCCGTCAGTTCTTGCATAATTGAGAGCCAGTGAGAAACAGGAATGTTGTCTACACTGACAAAATTGTACATTGGGACAATTTGATTATGGTGAGGAGAATTAATTTTTTTACATTATCAAAAAAACATTGTGTCAGTTGACACGGGATTTTTTTTATATAAACTAAAACTAAAACAACCATAGAAACGCACATGCCCATCTAGGATGCTATGATTTGAGTCTATTCCCATGAATTGAGGTGGTGTAGTTTGACCGGTTTAGAGGACAGACTAAAGGTTTCCCAGAATAACAACAACAACGACAGATAGAGACATATACAGGCTCCCAAGAGGGCAGGGGTACCTTGCTTTTTTTCTGGGAACCTTTTTTTGTGTATTTTATCTTCTTTTTACCCCTCAAATTTCCTCCTTTGCCCCTCTTTGCTCCACTTTCTTATCCGTATTTGTCCCTTCTTTAACACTCTGGCTCCAGCGAATGTCAGTGAAAAAGGGCACATTCTTTCAACCCCCGCACCCTGTGTGCACTGCCTTGACAACAAGAACACGAAGTTGTCTATTTAGCCCGTCTCTGGATCTCGTCATTGGATGGGCCGAATTTTATAATTGTTGTACTATAGGTAGGATTTGAATGGTCAAGGCTAGATTTAATATTTGGTTAAAAACGTTCACTTTTGACGGCTTTTGAGCTTTCAAAGTTCAGAGTTTAACTCACAGGCCCTAGACTGACCCTTAATAACAATGGCTATCACCAGTTTTAGTTAAAAATATACTCTACAGTCATGAATCCTAAGATTTGGTAGACACATGAACGTTAAAGTAAAAGTATCAAAACACTTGTTATCTCCAATCTCGTGCATATCAATTATCTCAAACGTCGTTAATATAATTTAACTCATATCTTGTTTACCTTATCTCCTATTTCCTTTAATTTAAATCTCGTTTATTTCAAGTTCTGTTCATATCATTTACTTCATTCATTTATCTACAATATCGTTTGTATCTCTTATGTCGTTTATATAATTTTTCTTAACACTCATTTATTTATTTTACTCAATCCTAATTTATCTCATTTATTTCATATCAAATTTATTTTACTTATTTCATATATATTTTATCTTTCTCGAATGAATACTAACAATTATAAACATCACCGGTTTAATTATGTGAAGTAAAATTTATGGATGTACCAATTTTAGTATCCAGTACGACATTTATATACTTTAAAAAACTCAAAGATGGTTGCATTGTTTTTATTAGCAACGATTGAAAAGTTACATATGATAATATGACAATATTAATTGGTTACATTACACTACTTTCTAATTGTAGAGTAACCTTCTCATCTAGCAATACTCTGCTACTGCAGCAATAACTTACAGAGGAAATAGTAAATGTATTTTTGGTCTAACTTTCTTCCTACCACCGAACAAAACTTAAATAGATGCAAAAGTTCATATCCTAAAACAAGGCTTTATGGCAAGTTAGACTTTCCAGTATGTGATTTAATGTTTATGTGCTGTTTGAATAATGTATTATTATTATTGTAGTATGTGGGCGTTGGACACAGTACAAGAGTAAATGCATTGAACTTGTGAGAGAAGCAGGAAGGCTTTTGAAGGAAGACGCCGAAGTGGTTTGTCACAAAATGCAGGAAAGTGCGGCCATTCCTACGCTTGTCACCGTTTCAAGCCAAGAAGAAACTGAATATCTGAAAGAATATTTAGTGCCCAGAATATATCCTGGTGCTGTTTGGCTAGGATTGCAGCGGGATAGTACTGGAGCGTATCGCTGGGATGATGGATCAGAAGTGGAATACTATGGCTGGAATAACACTGCACTAGACGAGATGGAATGTGGAAAACTGACTGCTTACAATCGACGGAACTGTAATGATAAAAGGTGTTGGGAAAAAACAAGCTGCCAGGAAAGGAATTATGTTATGTGTGAAAAGCCCCACATTTGGTCATTGGGGAAAATTCACAAAGAATTTGCTAAATTGGAACAAATGTTAACAATCATGCGCAATGAAACCGACCAAAAAATTGAAAGCATTGAAAAAAGAATAGCAGGTTAAGAGCTGAACACACCTTCAGAAATATGAATTAATAAATATTAAAATATAATAGCAAAACTCAACATGCATGTTGATTTGCACAGCAATTCTAAATATTTTATTATGTTAGTTTAGATTTAAGCTGCTTGTAAAATGTTATACTTTTGTGGCATGTGATTTTTTTTGCATTATTAACAACACTGCATAGATGTAAGATGTACGAAAAAAACTAAAAAGGTTTAATAAAATGTTGAAACACTTTTCAGAAATATTGTCTCCATGAAACCCAAAACCGGCCAGACATCAAGACCCAATTTTCCTTGACAACACGGTTATTAAATATGATAAAAATACTTTATTTGAAGCATAAAAAAGTTACTAGACAAAGTCACACATGCAGGTGTCCCTCAGGGCTCTGTGCTCGGCCCTCTTCTCTTTATCATGTTTTCAAACGATCTTGAATGTGTTCAACCAAATATATCTCAATTTAAATCCGCAAATGATCCTAAACTTTGCTGTACTATTGTTACTAATAACGATTTTTTGTTCTTGAATCGGATCGCATACGTTTACGATTTAGTCCGAGGCTTGGGAAGTACAATTAGCTGTGGACAAATGCCAAATTTTCTCTGTCACCAAGCTTGAATCTCCCCACTGTTACAGCTTAGGCAACAAGAGATTGAGTTATGTTACTGTATCATTTAGGTTCCAATATGACATCTGTTTCCAATACGACATTAAATTCTCCACCCACTGCAGCACTTGCATCCCACGCTTACTGCTTTGCTGCAATTGTGCAGCGATGCTTCTTATCGGGGCATATGAATACCGAACTTTGGCTTTGTAACCCTTTGCGGCACGAATTATGCGTGGTGATTATTTTTAAAGTCACGTGTGATAGTTGGGTCGGTCGTGGGATTCGAAACACCACTCCCTTGGTTCGGAGACGAGGACGCTCACCACGGGGCTGTTGCTGCTCGTTTTGATCGGGGTCCCCGGGGCCCCTTCACAAAGCTTGCAGTGCAAGTTGGGACTCAGTTTTCGGCCACCTCGTCAACGTCCTTTTTTTAGGACGCTGTGAATACGTCAGCCAGGTTGGGTCACCTAGTCTCTTGAAAGACATTGAACAAATTGAGTTTGTACGGAGTTGTTTTACAAAGACTCTACCCAGTTTGAATATACTATCCTATTGCCAACACCTTTGGATACTTGGGCTTGACTCACTTGAGCTGAGAAGATTAAAGGTTTACTGATCCTGATGTTTAGGATTGTCCACGGCTTGCCACCACACGATCTACCGCTGTTTGAATTCAGACTTATATTCGTACCAGGAGCAATTGCCTCAAGCTTGTGATCCGTTTAAACTTAGCTGTAGAAGTCTTCCTTTTCCCTTTGATTGGTGACTGTGGGAAATTCACTTAACGACCGCATGTTTCGGTTTCCTCAATAAACATGTTTGAGAGATGATCAATGAATTTAGCCTTAAGGCCTTTCTGATGAAACCTGAAGACCATCTTTCATTAATTGTTGTTCAGTATATTGTGACTTGGGTGCCCTTTTTTCCTCAACCTTTCTGTTTTGTTGTTATTACTACGTTTTTACGCATTTTCGTACTCTAATGTGACTATTATTCTGGGAACTGCATTTTTTTCTTGTGGTAGGGAGTTAGTGATTTCAGTAAATTTGGTATCTTTCCCTTCTTATATATGGTAATAAAATATCTTATTATTATTATTATTATTAAATAGATACAAAACGCTTTAAATAATATAAAGGAAAATTGGAAAAACCCATCAGATACACTGGAAAGGTAGTTCAGTAAGCCACCTTTATGCACTTACGTTTCGTCGGAGGGGCATAATCATGCCCCTCCGACGAAACGTGAGTGCAAAAAGGTGGCTTACCGAAATACCGTATTTCTAGTGTATATTTTTTGTTGATGGCTTATTTCCAATTTTCCTTATTAATATTATCAAGGACCGCGGTAGCGGTCCTTATGTAAGCCTCAGCATGAACTTCCATGTTAAACGTCAAACTTTGAACTCCTATAATCTCGCCCAGAATTGGCATAGACCAACGAAATTCGGTATTTGGGGTCGTGTCGTAACTATTTCACTACGTTACAAATTTTAATGACAGCAATCAAACCGTTCGGCGTCCACAGCATGGCCATTTCTTGTTGTTGTTGTTGTTGTTGGGACTCTTTGCTCTCACCTGGAGACCGAACCACTGAACCGATTTTCAAGTTCTATAGCTTAAAACGTAGGTCTGGACAAGGCCTAGGGTCTTTCGCAGACTATTTTAACGTAACTACAATATTCTTGACACGGAAAGCCAAATGGGCTACAACTTTTGCTCTCACCTAGAGATCGAACCAATGAACCGATTTTCAATTTGTGTAGCTTAAAATGTAGGTATTAACAACGAACAAGGGCCTTTTGAATCCGATTTTGATGTGATTGCAGTATTCTCGTCGCCAGAGCAATTATTATTGCAGAGCACTGGGCAGAAATCATTATTGTTGCTGTTGGGACACTTTGTCCTCGCCTGGAGATCGAACCACAGAACCGATTTTCAAGTTCTATAGCTTAAAACGTAGGTAGTGCTATTTTAATGTAACTACATTATTCTTGACACGGAAAGCCAAATGGGTTAGAACTTTTGCTCTCACCTAGAGATCGAACCAATGAACCAATTTTCAATTTGTACAGCTCAAAATGTAGGTATTAACACCGATCAGGGCCTTTTGAACACGATTTTGATGTTACTGCAGTATTCGCATCGGCAGAGCAATTATTATTGTAGAGCACTGGGCAAAAATCATTAAGTGGAGTAACAAATTTTTGCAGAAATTTTGCAGAAAACATAAATTTGGTACACAAGTCTTTCTTAACAGTAAAAATCGAACCAGCCACATGGACCCCAATGATATACCCAAAGTGCCTTTAGTGCCCCCCCCCCTCCCGCCCCAGAACCTCCTCGTGATGCCTCCCAGGGGTTTGGGCAACAAATTCTTATAGATCATGCTAACAACATGAAATTGGGTGCAAAAGTCACTCTTAGCAGTATAAAACGAATCAGCCATGGAAAAGACTCTCTTATAACAGTTATTTTAAGGTGATTACAGTGTTCTTTTCTGTGTTATTCTTGCTAACACAAGAAAAAAAAATAAGGGATATTAGTTTTAAAAAACGCTTAAGCGTATAAAATACGGATGAAAGCCTTAAAAACTTAAAGCCCTAAAGGAACAGATATTAGAAAAAGACATGGAAGCCATCAGCGTCGCACTAATACGTGTAAAAGAAGCTCCAGCTTGTTTTTTGGGTCGCTGGAGATTCTTTTACACGTATTAGTGCTACGCTGATGGCTTACATGTCTTTTTCTAATATCTGTTCCTTTAGGGCTTTAAGTTTTTTAAGGCTTACATCCGTATTTTATACGCTTAAGCGTTTTTTAATACTAATTATTATTATTATTATTAAACTCCAGCACACTTGAAATTACCTACTGCTGCCGTAGCTTGCAGTACGTTATAATATCTATTCCTAAATGTTCAATCTTCACACACACTGACCCTATGAGTGTATGACCCTATGTGTAAATTGCAAAGCAACAGAAATCTACTGAGCATTACTGGTACCATGGGCTGATGGTGAATTAAATATGGTAAACAGCAGAATTATTGAAAATTGTCCCTCAATTGGAAGTTACTCATTACATGTTAAACTCAGTACAATTAAATTAGAAAGTGAAATGGCTTTAAAAGTTTAGGCGTGTTTAATAATTATGCTGGATCCCAATGATAACGACCTCTTTTCTAGGGCCTTTCTCCCATATTGTAAAGATGTCTGTGAGGTGGTAACAAGGGAAATGAAAAAAAAGGAATTCGAGTAGTTTTCAAGCTCCGACCTACATCAGTTCGAAAGCAAATGCCCCTTACTTCGATTTCCCGCGCTTTGACCAGGGAAAGGTTGCAGGTTGGGTGGAGCATACAGATGAAATGAAGCATTACTAAAAATTAAGTAATTAGGAGAAAAGTACAAAGAAAAATCGCTTAAACCATTCCACGATTAATAAGCTCTTTCATTAATTAAGGACGGACATAAAGAATGGTTTTACCAAACACAAACAAAAAACAAGCGGCTACATCGACTACTTAGTCGCACTGGTCGTCTGTAGAGTTCCTCCACTTCCAGTGTTAAGGCACACACTTCTATCATGCGCTACAACTGCTATCTCTATATTTTACTAATCTAAAAGCAGTAGCTATCACAATTGCCGGTTAAAAATTTGTTTGCTTTTAGGCCTATTTTACATTCTAAGGCGTAAGAGCTTTAAGGCCTAATTTAAACCAGCAGTTTTAATTTCCTAAGTAGCAGCTAACGGAAATATGGATTGTATAGTAAGCCTATTCATTTTTGCAACACAGAGAGCCTTCAGGCACACAGTTACAGTGTTGCAACAAAGCGCACAACGTAGCCTATATAGATCAGTGTTAGTAGGAAAGTGATGAGAGAGACGCTGTTGGTGAGGACAACAGCGACTCGTAGCTACTTGACGTTGCCATGGTAACACGATTTAGGCCTAATGTTCCTTTTTAGGCCTTATTTTAAAAATGCAAGTTTAATTCGTAAGTAAAGATAGGCCTAATGGAGAATTTGGTTCGAAGGTAAGCCTATTCATTCATGCAACAATGCGACGAGACTGTTTTAAACGAAGCTAAAATCCATTTGTTTTTATTGAGTGTTACCTTACGGTTTTAATTCGACGATCAAATGTTATTATTTAATTTAGTTACGTCGAAGAAGTCTACAAGCTATAAGGAAGTAACGATGTTTTAGTTTGCCGTGTTATTTAACTAACTTTTCAAACTGAGTCTAACGTTGTAAACAATGGTCGTCAATATCTGGTACCGTTGCAAAGCTGAAAAAAGCGACGGACGGACAAAGTCGTTGCAATAGTCTTCTCAGCCGGTACGGACTAAAACCTTCTTGCTAACTTAAATTAGTGTAAGACGTAAATGTAGTATCAAGGACCGCGGAGCTTCAGCATGAACTTCCATGTTAAACGTGAAACTGTGAACTCCTATAGTTTTGCCCAGAATTGACATAGACCAACAAATTCGTATTTAGGGTCGTATCGTAACTATTTCACCGCATTACAAATTTTAATGACAACGATCGAACCGTTCGCCGTCCACAGCATGTCAATTTCTTGTTGTTGTTGTTGTTGTTGCTGTTCTTGTTGTTGGGACTATTTGCCCTCACCTGGATAGCGAACCACTGAACCGATCTTCAAGTTCTATAGCTTAAAACGTAGGTATGTCCAAGGCCTAGAGCCTTTCGCAAGGTATTTTAATGTAACTAAAATATTCTTGACACGGAAAGCCAAACGGGCTAGAACTTTTGCTCTCACCTAGAGATCGAACCAATGAACCGATTTTCAATTAGTATAGCTTAAAATGTAGGTATTAACACCTACCAGGGCCCTACCAGGGCCTTTTGAACACGACTTTGATGTGACTGCAGTATTCTCGTCCGCAGAGCAATTATTATTGTAGAGCACTAGGCAGAAATCATTAAGTGGAATAACAAATTTTAACAAATCAAGCTAAAAACATGAAATTTGGTAGACAAATCTTTCTTAACAGTAAAAATCGAACCAGCCATGGACCCCCATGAAATACCCCCAAGTGCCTTCCGCACCCCCTTCCCAGCATCCCCCCTGTGCCCCCTCCCAGGGGGGTGGGCAAGAAAGTCACACAGATCAAGCTAAAAACATGAAATTTGGTGCACAAGTCATTCTTAGGAGCCGCCCCAGCGTTTATCGGTTCAGAAAATTAAAATATAGCATATTTTTTTTACATAAAGGGCATTTTTTTCCGAAAAGGGCAGAGGGAATGTCCCTGCCACTTCCTGTGCACGCTACTGGCGTAGCTACATAGGGGCGCTTGCCTCCTTTCAACCGAAAAATGGCCTTTTTTGAACCCTAGAGGCCCTTTTTTTCTGCCTAAGCAACGAAACGGTCAACAGATCCGTAAAAAAAGTGACCCTTTTCAACCCAAATCTTCTTTTGCTGTTCATTGGAACAAAACGGTCCTACAATGGACGGGCTTAGGTAGCAAGGAACACCGAAAACAAAGTCCCTCAAAAACTGTTGCAATTTCCCCTATTTTTAATGTGCATCCCTCCCCTTTTGAAAGTCTGTATTTT